>OOFJ01121086.1:0-12800 GCA_900323375.1 Benthosema glaciale | reverse complement strand
CACCCATTCGAATGTAAATGATGCCTTTCATTCAGCCTTTGTACCCTAGCTCGTCTGGCAGGTATACCTCTCTGAAAACCTTAGTGCTTACTGTGCTTATGATCGATGGGGTGGGGGACGACACATCTTGCCTGCCTAAAATATAATTCCTGGAAACGGTTTCTCGATCTTCACAAGGATTTTCCAAACAGCGTGAAAAGTTATCTCTGTGTGTTCTAATTAAAATACCAAGGATTCGTCGGTGGACGCCGTCACTGAATGTGTTTTATAAATGGCCGTGTTTGCGACGCATAACAGTGACATCACTTTCCAATCCTTCGTATCTTGCTCGCTGAGCACAACTCTTGTGCTGGAGCCTGGGCAGGGCCCCTGTACAGAGCCCAGGCAGAGGCCTTTTGTGGTGGTTCTGGACAGCTGTCCTCCTAGCCTTGGTATCTCAAGGACCTCCCCAGTCGTATAGGGTGGAACCGCTCTGTGGAAAGGTACGCATGCAGCATTCACACTAATCACAAATATCTGTGGTCCCGACTGAGTGCGCACCCGGAACCACAGTCTATAAATCCGCCCTAAGAGACGGGAAGAGGAGAACTCTTCTCCTGCTCAGCTGGATTAAGAAATGTTGTTGAGGCATTCTGTTTGGAAGCTATTCATCCATTCAGTTGTAATCAATCAGTGCGGGGGGGGGTGGTCTATACATCACCATTACAAACTGTATAGGTGAGCCATGAAGTATAAGACATTGTATGCAGATATGGGAGAGCAATAAATAAAGGAAAACGATGATCAATGAGTATGGAATGTGATGAATACGGAGAAATAAAAACATAACTCTCTATCTCTGTCTCACACTGCACATTCACATTTCACACCCACCGACCCAACCACCCCCCACCTACACGCACGCACACACACGCACGCACGCACACACCATCACCACAGAGTAAGACAGTAAGTCATCTCTCTAATACCAAGTGACAACAGAGGCACAATATCGCCAAACTGAAGCTGAAGCTAAATGAAGATACAGTATATCCAGAGTTATTCAGTAGCTGGAGTCAAATGACCAGAGCCATTGTATGTATATATATATATATATTCATATACATGAATATATATACATACATTGAGTCCACGCCTGTCGTACAAATAGACTTGACATGACTGTCTGACTGGACATTACAATGAATTCACTTATACATTTTAATTATTTGACATAATGATATAGTTAGTTTTTCAGGCTTAGATTAGACATTGAACACCATTTCACCGGCTATATATGGATAGAGACTTAAAGACTTACTGCTAAAATAGATGATCTAAATATAGATGATTAAAAAAACAGCTTAAATATAAACGCTTGCGAAACAGCTAATCAACATCTAAGCGTCTAAGAGAGAAGATGTATAGCTGCAGATTATTATGTCACGTATATATTTTTCTCCTTGCTCCTCTTCTCCCCTTTCTCGCCCGTCCTTATTTTTGTCTTGATTTCCATGAAAACGGCAAAATGATGGAGTTGCACGAAAACAAACTTCACCCACAGATTCATCCCTGTTAACCTTATGATTCTGAGACCACAGGAGAGGAGAGGAGGAGAGGGGAGGGGAGCAGAGGAGACAAAACAAGATAAAATATGAATATTAGGGATGAGATGAGAGGGAACAGAAGAGAGGAGAAAGAATGACAATTTAACTCTCAGATTTATTTTCTTTCTTTCTTTCTTTCTTTCTTTCTTTCTTTCTTTCTTTCTTTCTTTCTTTCTTTCTTTCTTTCTTTCTTTCTTTCTTTCTTTCTTTCTTTCTTTCTTTCTTTCTTTCTTTCTTTCTGACCTTTATTTATTCAGGGAAGACCATAGAGAGCAAGCTCTCTTTTTCACAGCATGTGGAAAAAGTACTCAATTGTTTAATTCTACTTAAGTAAAAGTATCAATACTGCAATATAGGAATACTATGATACAAGTAAAAGTACGTAATAAAAAAATAAAATCTGATGAGTATACGTACAAAAGTACTGACAAAGGGAGATACAGATCTGTAAAGTAAAACTACTCTTTATGCAGAATGTCCCATTTCAACTTCTCAAATGTATAACAAATATTTAGAAAATACCCGGAATGTAAATAGGGTTGAAATGGCTCATACATGTTTGGTATTAATAATCCAAACCTACAAAGTAACTAGTAACTAAAATTGTTGTGGAGTAAACAATATTTGTCTATGAGATGCAGTGGAGTAGAAGTAAAACTATTGGAAATGCTCAAGTAAAGTATGGAGTACTTGAGCAAGCACTGCAACGGGTTGGTAATTGAAAGTATTGAACCGTGTGATTATACTTGGCATTTGTTATATATGTGATTTTTATTACATCAGGTAGATCTGAAGCAAAGCAACTTGTGTGGAAATCCCCTGGCACCGTTGTCAGAATATGTTAAATCCAGCGGTCGTTAGGTAGCCTGGTACATTACTTTCCAACACCGCATGATGTGTGTCTCCATAGTGTGTGTTCAGTATGGAGCAGCAAACAGAGCAGCAGAAAGGACAGAATAGTAATGGAGTCATTGGTTAAAGGTCAATGCTTTAAGGAACAACGAGGGAAAGGCCACAGCTCTTTTGAAAAGCACTTCACACACACACTTCTCTGTGTGTGTGTGTGTGTGTGTGTGTGTGTGTGTGTGTGTGTGTGTGTGTGTGTGTGACACACGCAAATTTCACAGAAGTGTTCTTAAAGAGGGATAAACACATTTTCTGGACATGCCCGCACAAACAAAAACACGCATGCGCAGGCATACACCCGCGCACGCACACATCCTTTTCTCAAAGATGTTGTGCCATGGTTTTGTACTTTTTCTGTTTTGTATGGGTCTATGGACTGGAGTTAACGTTACTCTTAACGTTACTCTAACAGACCCCAGGTGTCTGTGTTTTTCAGGTCTTTTTTTGTTTTGTTTTTTTAACAATGGTCTAATTGACAGCACAGCACATACACACATGCTCGTGCAGCCTGCACAGCGGCAGCATACAAGCAAAAGGATTTCTTTAACACACACCTGTCCTCCTGCGTAAATTAGGCATTATGTATGCATCATCATTATAGACAGACAATCGGTTAACCCACTTAAACCATTAACTGTGACAGGATACAACGAAGAGAAACGGTTGATGAAATATTACAGCCACCCACTTTACTGCAATTATTCAATTGGCTATTACGGACAAACTCCACACACAGCAGCACAGTTTTGCAAATAAACACAGTCTACTAAATTAAGAAAACATTATCACAAATCAAATTACGCACAGCTAATGCACATTAAATGAACAGCTGCTGCGTCCAGCCCATAACCATCTCCTACTAACTGACAGGACAGTCATATAATATGAGAGAGAGAGAGAGAGAGAGAGAGAGAGACTCACAGGCAGCCAGCATCTGTGCAGGAGAGAGAGGGAAAATAAAATAAAAGATGCTGTCTGTTTACAGGTAACTGCACAAGTAAATGGCACAGCAGCATAAAGGGAAAAAAACTATTATGCAGGCACAGACACTAAGCAATAAATAAAAGACATCTTAACCCCATGCCAAAGCGCCAACGCTCGCCCAGCAGCCTGCCGTCTGCCGCCTGACATCACCTAGGCGGATGCTTGCTCTCAGGTCGTCTTACTGGTAATATGTCTCCCATGTGTATTTTGTTTTCCTGAAAGCTGAAAGCATTTGAGTCAAAAGGCCCAATCGAAATACACCACTTTAGTGACACAGTGAAATCAGCCCCTCCCTCTTATTATCATACAAGCTGTAGGGGCGTAGCTTTAGTTCAGGTGCTAAGGTGAGAACCAGGTATACTTAGGGTGCGTTCGGAAACACCGCACCGGGGCGCACTCTCCTATTAGTTTGCATTGCACAGTGCGGCTCAGTGCGCTGTTTCCGAATGCGCCCAAAATTGACTGGTGGGTGTTGCCACAAAAGAACCCCATCATTTTAAAACATCATTAAAAAAATCCTCCTACTATGATATGAGTAGAAAATCATGGCACTTTAACTGATGTTGGCTTGAGATGCTCGACTGTTCACGGAATTAATTACATCCAATTGGATTATTATGATTGTACTGGCTTTGTTAGGCTTGACAGCTTTCTCCTGGACATTATTCCCTGACAGATAAGTCATCTAATTTTAACTTTAGATCTGATATGCCTCATAAATAAAATAATATACCTGGAGAGCAGCATTATACAGACGCAAGAGCTCCATTCAACTGAACTGATTGCAAACTTCAAAGCCTCAGAGAGAGAGAGAGAGAGAGAGAGAGAGAGAGACTGAGAGAGAGACTGACTGACTGACTGACTGACTGACTGACTGAGAGTAATTAGGGTTTTTAATCTGCCCTGAGGAAGGCTGAGTGTCGAAATGCGTAAACGTTCTCAATAAAATGAGAAATCGCATCCGAGCCAGCATGCATCTTTTATTTTGGAGTGCTGCTTTTCTCACTTTGGTGGTTTTTAATTTAAGTTGTATTTATAGAGCACCCACTGGCTAAACCAATGGCAGCACCCAGAGGAAGCACACCTGCTTGTTTTTGTTACCACCAGTAATTAGGGTGTGTTTGTGTTAGCAGGGGTGTAATGTTTTTTTTTTTTACTGGCAGATCTCTATTTGCCCAAAGCAGAATTTGGTTTCAAAGTAACACACTGGATATGAGCACATTTACGCTTCCATGAGATTCCAAAGGACGCGGAATTGCCTGGCTTCTTCTATGTTTTTTGAATTGAAGTCAAGGGATAGTAAGCTCCACCCGCACGGCACGGAGGCAAGCTTCCAGGAAACGCTTGCCTCCACGGCATTGTGCCGCGTGGGTGGAGCTTATTTTCCATTGAGACGCCTGTGTAGAAAACCGGAAGAAGCCGGCAGATCCGCGTCCTTTGGAAGCTCATGGAATCTCAAGTGTGCTCAGACACACTAAGGGTATATCCACACTTTAGCTTTTGTCCGCTTGGACACGGCTTCCATTTTCCGCGAGGGCAAGCTTTTCTGGGAATCTGTCCGCCGCGGCATTCTCCCGCGTGGGTGGAGCTTCATTTCCATCCACCAGCTGTCTAAAAAGCAGGAAGTGACGTCGGAACTGAGCACAAAACACAAGCGGACACGAGCTAAAGTGTGGATAGGGTTTATCTTTTGGTTTCCCTGCCTGCCTAACGACTAGGGGGAGTGGTTAAACCAGGCTACCTAACAACCGCCGGATTAACACATTCTTATTGGTTAACTGACAACGGCGCCACAGGATTTCCACACGAGAAGAAAGAAGAAATGCTAAATATATGACACTGTTCAATACTTTCAATTACCAACCCGTTACGCGGTTACCGTGCTTTCCATCAAGGTTTTGCAGTTTGTCACGCATTCTCTGGTATCCAGCAATCATACGGCATCTGAAACCATTTGCCAATTTCACTCTGCGATGCGGTCGGATACACGCATCGAATGCATCTAATATTGGACAAATCGATCCTGACCGGAGTGACCGCATGGTCTCATCTCGTTTTCAGTCAGGTCTCTTCATCGATAGGCCATATAAGTCTGCGTACAGTGGAGTTACAGCACAACAGAGAGGATGTTCTTCTAGTGTACGCATCCCTCCTCCACGTGTCTCTCTCTCCACACACACTGCTTCTCTGTCATCCAACAAACTGCTGTTCCCGCTCAGATAAAGAAGAAAGAGAAAAAAAAACTATTCTCCCACTGCTGCGAGCATGAGTGCACTAACACACCTACGTACTACACACAGCGATGTTACATGCTGTACTGTAGAGGCCAGATGTATTTTGCGAATGCTCACAGCACTCGGTGTCTGCCAGACAACGTACATGCAGAGGGATTTGGCAGAGGACAGGGGCGGAAACTTCAAAAGGCGCTGGGTAGATTTTTGTTGTTGTTGTTGTTTTTGTTACTAGACTTACTACTACCCCTAATATGTAATTTTAAAGTACGGAACACTGGGAATCTAGGATTATACTGAAAACATTACTCCACAAACATGAACAATATTCATACAAAAGTTACTGTCACCAATGCTCTATATGAGCAATCAGCATGTCCTCTACAACAGTCGGACACAACCACTTGCCCTGATCATGAGGCACAAAAACAATCCTTCCAACGGCCATAACAACTCCCAGAGTCTATGATACAATTTAACAATGGATTTGTACCATGGATTTGATTTGACCTCCAAACCAGCTCAATTAAGTATAATCAAGCTTTGCTGTAAATGTGGCATACATCTATGTATATGAGGCAATTATTTCAACATATACAGTAAATGCTGCATTCAAGTTCAAGAGAGTAAGAAATGGATGCTGCCTTCGAGGACGGCAGGAAGAGACATCTGCATTTGCATTCTTTCCACTATAAATGCTGCATCCATGGTCTAGACTGAGAGGGCACATTTTACCGAATTAAGAGGTAAAATGTCTATACAGTGTGCATGTGCCTGATGCCATATCCTACCCTAGAATACATCTTGACTCGCTACTCGCTTGATGATAATTATGACCCTAGTTAAAAAATATATTATAATATATATATTGGGAAAAAATATATATTATTATATATTTGTTATTTCACAATGACATAAAGACAGCAAAGGTCATTCCAGTTAGCGTCATTTAGCGGAATTTTGACCTAATTTCATTAACATGTGGTGACAAAAGCATACAGGCATTGTATTAATGTATTTTATTTATTTTTTTCTCTCAGGGTCTGTTTGAGCTGCATTAGTTTCTACAAACGCATTATGGGCTGCTTCATGAGCCAGATAACGAGCCAACCATATTTTCTTTAGTGTCAAACAGGACCTTTGTTATTCCATTAGAGACAGTGTATTTCCCCAGAGATTAATTAAGTACAGTATATAGGCTTTATTAAGGGCCGTGTCCACACGGACGCACGCACACACACGATTCTTTTGCATTGCTTCGAGGCAGGCACGTTAATGTTGATATAATATGCCGATCCTAACCCACAGACTTTCTGGCAACTGGTGGGTGCACTTGTGGTGTGCGGTAGAGGTCTGGGTCATGGGGTTTGTCACCATTAGGCATTTCGACGACTACGTTTGTGCATTGCATCTGTCTGCTTGATGTTTCTGAGCTTCACAGCAGCGTCGTCTACTAAAGAGCGTCAAGAGTTTTTTTTATCAGCGGCCGTGGGACTCCCACATTTTAGCCTGCTACCGTGAGTTGCTATTTGAGCTGGTCTTTGAAAAGTTACGATGTCCACTTCTTGTGTTTCCTGTGCATCGTCTAACTGTATCCAGTGCTGTTCTTAGCTCTGCCCTTTGATCTGCTGTTTCTAAATACCATCCGGTGTCTAGACATGATTCCATTTCAGTTCTGTGGTCATACTGACATGATACTGACTGTGATACTGACCATGATACCGACATGATACTGAACACAAGGCACACTGCAACCTGATGCAGAACATGAACATGTTGATGTACGGATTATGGTCTCCATGCCGCCCAATATGAAACAAATGCTCAAACATAGAGCTAGGTGTAATGTTAGAGACCACAGAAGTGAACCTTGCAAACCTGTTTATAAGCTATATCTCCATAACTGGTGGGTCAAACTGAACAACCGATATGTCAATTTGAAGCTACTGTATGATTCCCTGCTTTGATGACATGAGAAAACGAAACGTGTGTCAAGTTTGGTCACGTATTTATATGCCACAGACTAGTATTAAAACTGAATAAAGAAACTCATTGAGTGCCACTACCTTTGCCAGTGCCACAATGTTTTCAGTGCATACTCTTATTGTGAAGGTGAAAAATCCTCGAGCTGTGAACTGGAAGTAAAAAAAAGTGTAACGTGTTCCGCAACCGTTATTTAATTCACCCAAAACATACATTTTGTAACCGCAATCTTATTTTTTGTTATTGGCCGCAAATAATGCTTGTTTTGATTTGGAAAAATAATCTGACATAAAGGCAGACCTATTCACTTCTGTTTAATTTCCTGTTTGCTTGCCTAGCAACCCAGAGCTATTGATATGGAGTTTTTAACTGTCTAAAAACAAAACAAAAAAAGGGCTGAGGGAGTAACGTGTTTATGAATGTCATTAGCGGTTGCCATTTATTGTAAAAATTTACAATTGAGCATCTTAGAGAGCACTATTCCTTTTCACATGACGGAATGACATTAGGTCCTTGAGTCTTGTTTACACTAAGACTTGTTTACTTGTTTAAAAGTCTTTCACAAATCACTGTATGTGTGTGTGTATGTGTGTGTGTGCGTGCGTGCGTGCGTGCGTGTGTGCGTGCGTGCGTGTGTGTGTGTGTGTAGGTTAATTTACTGCAGTTCCCCACACCAAAGTATAATCTGTATCCATCATGACACAGATATCCCTTGGTCATAAAGCACTACACTCATACAGCAATGTATATGCAAGCAAAACCTGTCTTTTCCTCTGGTTATGAACTAAAGATATGATCCATTAACAGGCATTATGAACTAAAGATATGATCCATTAATAACCATTAGGAACTAGATATGACCCATTAATAACCATTCAAAAGGTCACATGTGAATTGATGTTCTCGCTGTGGATTCTGTGACCCGCAAATTGCCTCCCCTTCTCCACCAATCCATTGTGTTCGATTATGTAGTGCTTGATCATTAGACTTTCTCCCCCAAACTCCCTGAGCTCTCATTTGTCAACTGCTAATGTGACAGTTATAGCCAAACATTGATTCTGTTGCTTTCTCCCTGCTATGTTGCACTCCATGCTGTCTCCTCATAAGGCCTGTATCTCTGCTGTTATCATTGTAGCCTGTAATGCCCCTCTGCTGAACTCCATGCTGTGAGGGTGAAACCTCTTCCCTTCTGCTCTGCTCAGAGTGAAGACAAAAAAACTGAACTAACCCTTAACGTTAAGGAGACATATCCTTCTAACGCTATGAACCGGAGCTAATCATTACCCTGCCGTCCTCTTGTAATGGGTATGACGGGGTCCTGGGTCCTTTAACATGCCCCCCGCCATCGACCCGGCATGTGTACTGCTTTCATTAACAAAGCTGGTGATTTTCTATTAGAAAGTAACAGGGACCGCAATTGGAAAAACAGCAGGATCAGACAAAGTAAACGTTGCGGTGGATGTTTGAAGCAGTGGACTCTCATGTCCCACCAAGTGGGCAGCAGGTTCACCACACATGACAGGTTTCCTAAATAAAAGGAATTTATTAGATTGAACATGGAAAATCCATTGAAGTGTGTGTGTGTGTGTGGCCCCCAGGCTGCATGGGGCTCTTGTGTGGTGGTCGACCGTGTGATTTAACCGCGGGTTTGACTTTGAAGTCTGCTGAGCCTATTAGGACGCTCAAGCCTAACGTGCGTGCGTGCGTGCGCGCATTACTGCATGTGAGTGAATTTCTTTAGAACGTTTTACTTTGTCCCATTTTTCTTGACAGTATTGCTCCAGCTCACTTAGAAATTATATTTGTATGGCTTATTTCAGTCTTTGTTTCATGATAATACAGTTACCAAGTTACCAAACACCAGTTTCTGCTTTGCAAAACTTTGCTTTAAGAAAGAATCACACTCATGTGAAGCGTCTCAGATTTTTGGGGGCATGTTGATGTATATACATGTCCCTGAAAAATGAAAAATGAAATAAATGTATTACAAGATGCATTTATATCAGCAAGGTGAGGTCTTACCATGCATAATTTACCCTAGGCAAACATTAAAGCCCATAGACTTTGCCTGGCTGGGACGTGAAATTTATAATTAAGCTCTAAAACAAAAATGACATAATTTCAGAAAGCCATGCATTGAAGTGGCAGTGGCACTACATACTGTATGAAGTGAAGGGTGTCAACTGTACTTGACTACTGAGCACGAGTTCACAAGATAATTGACTGTAGAACACTTTCCCTCCCGCTCGCGAGTTAACCAAGTTATGTTTTCGTTGTTTAATCCACGTTTTTAATACGTTTTAAGTCATACAGGCTTTCCACAGGACACAGTGGGATAGATGATATGTTTTGATGACGTCATCGCGTGCATGCATCCGCCTAGGTGACAGCAGACTGCTGGGCGAGCGCTGGCGTTTTGGCATGGGGGACCGGGGTGTCAGATCAACCTATGGAATGAATTCTGTACTGGCCATATATGGAGCGTGTCTTGAGTGTATGTGGTCACATCAACATATGGAATGTCAGAACAGGTCAGCTCCATATATGGAGATCTCTAAGGGTGGCAGTTGGGGTGTCTTGAGCGTACAGGGTTTGATGAGGGCCCAGTTACGGCTGGGCCTTCATTGTTGGCCTGATGAGAACTCTAGTGTGGCAGCGGGGGCAGTGTCTTTAGTGTACAGGGTTTGATGAGGGCCCAGGCCCAGGGCCCATGTCAGACTCACGTGACCATAATGATATGGAGATGTGATGTCACGATATGTGACCATATATGGAGGCTTGTGTGACTCCATATGGGCATTGTCACGTGATGTCACATGCTCTCTCACCTGGGGTGTGCCAAATACACACACTGACGGGAAGCGCACAATTTTATAGTTAACCTTCGGTCGCAATGATCCATGTTATGTCTAATACAACAAAATGTGGAAAACACCATATATGGAGCTGGCCTGTTCTGACATCATACATAGACTCCAAATTTGGGCATGCCTGACAAAACACAACATAATATGGGCATTAAAGGGACTAACTGGGTGTGGCATGCATTTCCAGATTGCATCATTCCAAGTAGTCCAGCTCTATTACAATATAATGTGCATATGTTTATATGTGCGTTTGATCACACGTCACGTGTCCATGCAGGGATGTTGGCTGTGTGCCACAAGTAGAAATGTACCAAAACCAATCTCTCCAATGCTTTCTTTCTCCCTTTTTAAATTCTTTACTCTTTACTTTATTACCACAACCGCAGTGATTGCACTGCATGGTCAGCTGATTCAAGTCAGTATTGATCTATTGCCACAGGTTTTGAATTAATGTCAGCTATTTTTGACAGTATATGCTGGCCATTATAGTTAATGTGAGCTCCAGGGCGAGGGTATACATCCATTCACATTAAGACGCTATAGTGATTTTCCTCAAGTTCTGTTAGGTTGTTTTTTTCAATCTAGGCTTTACTCGAGTTTGTGCATTACAAACAGAAGTGAAGTCCTGAACAGACTCTATAAACCTCTCCCAAACAGTGCTAGAATGATAATTATAAAACAAGTAGCCTACTTGAGAGCTATGAGGATGACAAATTGCTCTAGCAGGTGGTGATAATATAACCAAACTGATTTATCATGACTAAAATATAGTCATAGATTACGTTGGCGTTTGTAGAAACAATTTCTTCAAGTTAATAATGAGAAATGTACAATTTATTTTCAACTGCACACCATCAAAGTGCTCTACAACATCACAACTTGACTGGCAACTGCATTGAAGCTTTAAACCATACAGTTAGCTCAACCGTCTGGGCACCTACGCTGAAAAGCCAGCCGGACGGCATGCCGCAGGTTCGACTCCCGAGCCCGACGGCCTTTGACGCGTGTCACTCCCCATCTCTCTCCCCCTTTCCTGTCTAATTACTGTGTAAGTCAACCATTGACGTTAATCAAATTGACACAAAGAAACACAAGCCGATGAATTATCATTGTGGGATTCTCCCTCCTGATTGGATGAAAAAAATCTCTTTACTAAAAAGCTGGAGAGACAGAGAGAGCTGAACACTCTATATAGCAATTGTTACTATAGCAATAAAGAGCAAAGAGCAATACACTTTGTTTTAACCATAACATTTCATTTGCAGCACCTTTAACTACACTGTGCCTCTGACAGTGACTGTGGCCCAGTGTCTCTGTGTTGTTCTCCTGGGTATTGTATCCTGTCTGTGTAAAAAGGTTTCATGGCGCTGGGTCACAGCACAGCTCCCACGGCACTACAACGCTACATTAAATTAATACCACTGCCTAAAAAAAAAGTAAATAATGTGATGCATGGTGCAATGGCCGTATTCAGATGGGACTCACAGGTTTAATGGTCTGGGCTTTGGCCAGGGCTTTTTCTGGCTTCAAACTCTGGCTTTACTTGCGCGAGCAGAGCGAGCGTCTGTGTTTGTTTTGTCACGACTCGGGACATGTTTGTTTTGTTCCGAACCTCGATTGGTCGGATTACTTGATGATGTAATGGTGGTGTAATTGAGATACTAATCTTTATTGGCCGAGAGTGCCCCTGTATAAATAAAACTACCTTTTTAAATTATTTCCAGTTTTTCATGTGTTTATGAGGTGACAGTACTTCATTAGACCCCCTGGAGTTGTTTTTATGTGCAATGGTGTAACAACTTTGTATTTAGCATTTCTTCCTGGAGGCGGAACCCTTGACAGTGAAACGGCCCAATGGAGTAAACACTGATAGTGATACGTATTACTATCGCACGCACCTATGCACCTCCCCCTCATTATCATTTTTTTTTAAAATACGTCAAACTCTGTGGGCGGACCTGCCACCTACACACGTGTGTTACGCTAAGGAAGTTTGATCATAGCGGCGCCGGCTAGCCGGCTACCAAACTGTGTGTGACAGGCAGCTCAGCTGTTACTGTTACTGTTACCAGCGGATCAATGGAATTATGCAATATTACTTTCTTTCTCGTCATTAATGCACGCCTGCGGTCACTGCGGTGCCGTGTGAACTTGCCAGAAAGCAAAGCAGTGCAGCACTTCGGGTGAACATAATGTCTCGGTTTGACTGCTCGCCTTGTGTGTGTCTGTGACATCTCCCCCTA
>OOFJ01121084.1:0-12797 GCA_900323375.1 Benthosema glaciale | reverse complement strand
TTATAGGCTACTGTCTCATTTATTTATGTTATACCATTTTGTTGTGTGATTGTGATCATGGTGTAGGTTTTTTTTTTTTTTTTTTTCATACACACAAATGAAAAACAAAAACAAACATAAAAACAACAACGAACATCACAAGACAATCCCCCATACAAAAAACAAAACAAAAACACAGCACTATACTATACTATATTGTTCTTAATGTATCGTATAAAACGACCCCACACCTTCAGAAACATTTCTTATTTGTCCTTAAGAATGTATATGTAATCTTTTCCAAAGGTAAACATAAAGACAGTTCTCTGAACCACTGTGTATAATACTTGGTCTATCTGGCCTTTTCCAGGTTAATGCTATCACTATTTTAGCTTGTAAAATACATACTGTATATCAATAAACATTTTTACATTGCGCTTTAGCTTGTGTCCCTCCGGATAGAGGCCGAGCAGGAAGAACTTTGGTTCTGGTACAATATTTATTTATTGACAAAATCTTCTGTATTTCCTGCCCGACCTCCCCCAGAATTCCATTAGTTTTGGACACGACCATAGACAGTGACAATGTGCCCCTGACTTCACCACATCTGGTACATGCGTACCAGATGTACGGTGTTTCTAATATGCACCAAATAGGAGTGGCAGTTTTTTCTTTCATTGTATGTACAGTATACAATGACAATAAAGGCTTTCTTTACTATTGTTCTGAAGGGCTGGGTTGATGCAAGCACACCAGCTGTTGCCTATACACAGAAAACCCTATAGGGCGATGGCACTCCAGATTAGCTGACCACTTAACCCTAGAACACTAAACATATTTTGTGTTACCCCATCAATAAACACGGGTATAATTTACCCAATGTAAATTATTCCATAAAAAAACGATCATCTAAATATATTGAAGTCTACAGCAATACATGGCAACTTGTCTATCGATACTCTTTAATATTTAATCGTGACCTTTCACAAAAAGAACAAAAAATAGATATCATTTGTGAAAATTGTGAAAAACAATATACAAAATATTCCTAAAAATAAGAAATGGAGCTGGGAACTTCTCCGTTGGTCCTCCAATTCCTTGTACATGTGAGAATGGTCGAGTGAACCCCAAAAAGTCCACTGTGAGTGTATGGGATCACACTATCACCAAACACGGGTGAAATTCACAGACAGGGATGTGGGCAGGGAAACAAATCTACCTTCTATGATGTCCCTGAGCATCATGAAGGACCCACCCACCTCATGCAGACATCAGCAACATTATAAAAATTACTAAAATATAATTGTCTGGGTGAAAATCACCTGTGCTTAGTCTTCTAGGGTCAAATCCAAGTAAACTTGAGTCCAAGTTTGTACTTGTTCTGCTCTTTTCCCCTCCGGTGCCTACACACCACTTCTGTGAGCTTGCAGATCTGCTACTTATTTAGGCAAAAAGCTCGCTCCAGAATAGGGATCAGGTGGTTAAAGAGGTGTACTAATCCAGAAACTGCATGCAGGAGGAAAATGAACAATCTTTACCGAGGTCAAGAATATACGAGTAAAACCACATGGTCCCACGGCACTGTGCTCTGGAGGTCAATTTCTGTGGAAACAATGTTCCTTCAAGGCCTTATATCTTCTGTGGAAAAACACAGCAAGGAAATTAACTGTACATTACCAAACATAATTTTACACTAGCCGGAGTCTAACTCGACAATGCCAAGGACCAAGGGCGGTCAATATATATTAAGTTATATTAACTTCATATCTCATGTTCGTTAATTTCCTAGGATCCGCTCTACTTACCTTCGGAGCCCGTCTTCAAGGAGATCATATTTCCTTAGCTTTTTTCCGACAGGATTCTCAGCTCTCTCTCTCGTTCACATTTTGGCCCAGGGCTGACTGGAGATCATCTCTTCACTGGAGACTTGGCCCAAGTCCTCAAAAGAGGGACCTGACATTATGCTGACATCTTGCCTTGGAGAAAACAGGAAATGGCACACGGTACAGCAGTTTTACAAGCTTGGGAGATTTAAAAATACTGGCAAACTCTATAGCACGCATATGCATGCACGCACACATGCGCAGACACAGACGCACGCACGCACACACACACACACACACACACACACACACACACACACACACACACACACACACACACACACACACACACACACACACACACACACACACACACACACACACACAAACACGTGTTGAAAGATGAGGAAGAAAATATCAAGGCTCAATTCAATCGCATTCTCATATATAAGTACTTTCCCATCCCTTTGTAATGAAAAATAAAGAGGTCCCCGTTCAGAAATAGCCAGTGCTTGACTGCACCGGTTGCTACATGATTCACGTAAAAATGGAAACATCCTGGATTAGAAATGTTGAAAGGTACTCACATGGTCTATGGCAGGACTGGTGAAAGAAGATGGGGAGAGCAGATTGTTAGGCTGCAGTGCATAAAGTATGTCCTACAGACAGAAAGACAACTTAACCTGGTCAGTCATTGTCAATGGTCAATGGCTAGGGTTTTATGGGTCTGGTTCTGGCATTAGAAGGCAATGGTCAGCCAACAGACGACAGAAAAAGAAATTGGATAAGCATGTGACAGACATTTTTCTAATTAAAAGTGAACACTCAACTGGTGCATGCATGCCTTTGTGACACTGTGCCAATAGGCCACGCTGTCACAGCTGTAATTGGCATTAAAATAAATAATAAAACACACATCAGCTCACCTCTGTCTGACTGCCATATGCAGTCTTTATGAGGGAACTGGTAGACAGCAGCTAGAGTGGTGCCAACTGGGGCCATGTGTTCCACCATGCACACCGATGAGAGAGACAAGTGACGTTCTGAAAGCACAACCAGAGCAAGAGAGCATCCTTTGAGCAGTGAAGGGTTACAAGAGCAAGGAATATGTTGAGGGTGGTGAAGAACATATACGTCTGTGGATAATGATATATGTAGGACCTTTTGTGGGAAAACGTACTGTACAGACAGAAATATTGTAGGTATACTGTGAGTAATGAGTATTCCTCCATGCAAGAGTGGACAGAAAGAGATACTTTAACAGTGTCTCTGTGGAACCCGCTAAACCGGTCTTTCTTCCCATCGTCTTTCCCTGGCTCCTGGGAAGTTGAGGCTCAATGCATTAGAACGGGCAATGGTGGCACGCTCTCCTCCTTCACTCATTGTTGTTGTTCTGCACTTTGGATTACTTTTCAACATGACGACAAACGATCACAACATTTTAAGGTGATTTTTCGTGAAACGGACGTACATGCGAGACCGGGCGAAGCTTCAAAGGTTAGTGTAAATCCCTGCAGTGAACCTTATATCTTAACGCATTGAGAGTGTTAAGAGCATTTTTGGTTAGAGACCAAAACATTGACATTCCTCCAGCTTCAGCAATACAGTACCTGGCTTCTCATAAAAGCACTGCTGTCCATCAAAGTAGCAGTTAAGAAAGAACTTTACCTGGTGTGTGGTTGATGTCTGGAGTTCAAGACATCAGTCTTTCACTCTCGCTGACTGAACACCTGTGAGTGATTTTGGCTAGTTCTTCTACAGCAGAAAGTAACCTGTATTGGCATTATCCATCCTGTCAGTCCCATTATTGTGTGACTAGGCCAGAATCAGAAGCTCAATGCAGAGAGTAGTGTCTGTCATACAAAGAAAAGTTGTTTGGCGTATCATAATTCTACATAATTTATTATGCAACATGTTATTTTCCCAGAAGGCTAAAAATGTATATATTTAATTCTTCAGTGGTCAATATGCTGTAACTGAGACTGAGAGGTCCTCCGTTACTTATAGGCTATGTTTGAGAGGCCCTCCGTTACTGTCTTAGGCTATGTTTGCACAATATATAACCCTTGCTAAGGGTAATATATTACCCTTAGCATTTGCACTAGTAGATTGAGGATGTCATAGGGGGAGTTTACGGTATGTGTTTTTGCAATTGCTGCATATTACTTGTTGCAGTATAGTATTAAGAAGAATAAATACTTTTGTAGTTTTTAAGAGTTTTGTAATGTAGTTGTATGTGTGTTAAATGCGTATGTGTTGATGTATATATTATGTTTTAGAGTTATTAATGCCCCTAGTAATGGGGCAGCCCAGGCTCATCTGTGATTAAAAGGCTGCCAGCAATTGGAGACGGAGCAGAGCGGTGGAAAGCTGGACACCACCATGCCAAGAGGGTGACAGAATTGAATGTTGTCTTTGTGGGTGAATAAATACACCATCTGGATGAACTCCCAACATGCCTCTGTACTAATTCCAACCGCTAAGATGGTAATTCTCACAGTAACACATTTGATTAAACAACTGCAGTCAGGGTTGAGTTGATACCTTTTATCCAAGGTGAACCTAGGAGAATGTAACAAACAACATGCAATAAAAAAGGACAGTAATTATAACAGTTTAAATGAAAAAACAAAACAAAAACACATGGTAATATTTATGTAGCCTACAGTACTAGTCTGCCTATAAACCAGAGAAATTAAGAATACTTTTAGAGGCCATCTCATTCAAAGTGAACAAGAGTCATTGTTAAATAACAGAGCTTTAAAATAAAGACTTCAGATTAATTCAGTATTATGTACAGTATGTACTGTTTGGCTGGAAATCTCTGCTGGAACTGATGCCCCTGTGACCCGACTCCGGATAAGCGGTTGAAGTGATGGATGGATGTTTCCTTTATTCTGAGATTTCCACATGAAGAAAGGAACAAAACGTGGTGCCTCTTCGCAGCTCTGAAATGAGAGAAATGTGTTAATCAGCTTATGACCTGATCAGCAGAGACGCATGAATCACGAAAAACATGCAACATCAGGCAACAGTGTGTTAAAGCTCAAATACAAATACCCTTCATGTCCTGGTAAGCAGCTGGCCTGCCTGGCCTCTTTGTGGTTCCCACAGCTCCCACAGAGATGGTCATCACCGTCCACTGAGTTCCATCTGACACACAGAAGGAAAACATTTGTTATTCTCATTTCTTGGTTTGGTTGGAAAAGTGAAAAGTAGAAAAACTGGAATACAGTATAATAAAATTTGATACCCTAGTAGTACTGTGTTCTTCAGTGTGTTCTATTCTATGACTTTCCATTATTGTTTAGGGAAAAAAAGCTGATAACTGACCTCTCATTGATAAAAGAGCAGGCCTTTTTCACAGGAATCACCCCCAAAAATGCAGATGCTGACATTACAATTCCTGATCATGACATTTATTTTATTAATGATTGTCATACAAATGATTTGTGTTTATGCCGTTAAACATAATAAAACACGATATTTAGACTTTGTAAAAACAAATTTGCACAGGGCAGTTATGACAAATAAAAAACATAAATTTGCAAAGCCTATTACTGAAAAAGGGAATTACTGGAACCAATATTAAAAAAACAACTAGGGCTAAAATAGATTTTATATAAGTTGCTGATCCACAAGCTCATCTGATGCACTGTGAGCATGTAGATGTGATAATTTGGCTATTTATGAAAATATTTGAAACCATATGAACATTCTGAAAAAGGTTTTACCCTTTATACGTGCCTACCCCTTAACCCTAAACTTCTTTGCCTTCATTTTTATTTTTGTACCATTTTTACACGTGTTGATGTGTATTGGCTACTTGAACTTAAGTATTTTAAAATCCTTTTCAAGGCACGTACAGTTACAGTATGAGAATGGGGACCTTAAATGTCCAAAATAGGGACGCCCGGTTGAAATGGGGTTAAAAGAGCATGGACAATGACGTGGGAATAATGATGTGAATAATTTGTGTTAACCCAGCTGTTTTTATACAGATGAATGGAAATTATTAACTCAAAAATAGTTGCGATTAGCTCAAATAATTACAATCAGGCTATTATATAATAATTGCGAGAAGAAGCCTATAGCTGAGATCACAGTTAATCATAACACTGCTACATTTGATTGATCATTAGAGGGGAGGTCCCTATATCCCACTTCAACACCGGGAGAATAGAGCTCACAGATCAGTGGTTCCTAAATTGGGGTCCGAGGACCCCCAAGGGTCCTTGAGGGAATTCCAGGGGGTCCCCTGCAGCTAAATTATATTTTGGAACCAAATGGACCCTTTTGGGCCTGTAACTCTGAGTGTAGCCTATACAAATGGAACCAAATTTGGTTCCATTTGTACACTCAGAGTTAAATTAACATTGATTTTACTATATAAATTGGGGTCTCCTGGCATACCTCTTCAAATGGGGGTCCATGGGCTAATTAGTGTCAATTTGGGGTCCATGACATGAACAGTGGTTTGGGAACCACTGTCTTAGACACTGCGCTCAAGGGAGATTTGGAACGGTTGCCGACAAGACAGTGTTTCTGGTGAAGCGGCGAAAGAGAAAGGGTTGGAGCTGAATGTGCAGGAGCTCATCCCAGACACGCGGCAGGAAACAGGAACTGGAGCCCGTCAGTTGAGCATCTGTGAACCACCTGTGGGGGACAGCAATATATCCATATCACAAACGCTTGGATCTTGAGGTTTTAGCCCTCAGCATGCCAGCGAATTGGCAACGCCTGGCTTGTGTTTCACAAAACTGTTTGAAGGAAGTCGCTTTATTATTGTTTTTTTTACTGTCCGCCCGAGCCTCCAAATTGAATCCACTCACTATGAGACTGTAAATTTGAAAATATTTGACAAACGCAAGCCACGCAGTATTGTACTAAAAGTCGGCCTCAGGAATCAACATGTGGCATTCATGTTATAGTTCACATCCGGGAAGCTCTCCGTGACAGGTGATAATTTGAAAACAAGGCTTATTGTACTGCACTCACCCCTGGTGGTCTACGAAGGCATATCTGGGGTAGGCGTAACTCACATCAGGGCTTAGAGTGGCCACACAGCTGTCTATATAGAGGCGGAGCGGAAGCCAAGGGGCCACGGGCCCACGGCTACAGCGGCCTGAATGTGAACCATGTCACCCAGGGATTCTCTCTCTTTAGGCCAGTCGCCTGAAGTAGAGATGCATGCCGGTGGTAATGCATCACAAGTGCAACGAATCAGCCAGCCATACTCAATCAGAATCTGTTCACTGGTCAAGTGATGTTCATATGAGGAATAATTTGATTGCCTTGACATACTGTATAGAGGGTATGCGCATGCATAAAGTCAGTGGCAAAGTGAGTTTAACATTGTTTAACGCCATTTAATGCAATCCGACTTTTCTGTTTGGATGTTTGGATGTATGGGCTGTCAAAGCCAGAATGTATTTTTTTGCCACTCTGTAGGTGTTCCTGCATAACTTCTGGGTATGATGATGTCACGTGCATACCCTCTATAACAAAGAAAAAGGTAATGTGTGTATGTATATTAATATATATAGAAAATAAAGAGTACGCAATATAAGAATAAATATAAAAGTAAAGTAAGTTTACTTGTCATGAGCTTGAGGTGGAATGGAAACAATTAAGACCGCAAGGACATTTTTCGGTGATCCCCTTGGAATACCCTTACTGATTACATTTCTGTTTGACTGTACCCTGTACTGATTACATTTCTGTTTGACTGTACCCTGTACTGATTACATTTATCGATCGATCGATCGATCGATCTCAATCAATCAATCAATCAATCAATCAATCAATCAATCAATCAATCAATCAATGTGTAAGTCTAGCTGAGATGACTGGTTGTTGATCATGGTACTCCAGGGAGGGATCAAGGCTACTCACTGTACCTAAAACATGACCAGTAATAATGGCATAAATGTAATAAATGCCTAAAGGGCTGCCGTATAGTTGGGCGATATATTTTGCCGGTGATCAGAATTGAACGAAAGACAAACATTTAATATTGGTCTTAATAAAACACACAAATTACACATTGTATTAATAACAATACTTTTGATAATAATAACATATGGTGGGAAGATATGCATAGTCTGTGTCAGTCCATTGCATATATGCCATCAGGGCCTTATGTTATTGCACCTTCTATATTTGCAGCGAATTGGAATGGTTTATTTGCAAGACATCTCCAGGTAAAGGTGGTGTGGGAGTGTACACAAGATGATATTTGAAGATCACAGCATCCCCAACAAACTAGGAAAAGACAGTCATGTCAAAATAAAAGCACTAGGTGGCAGCATTAAGCAATTCATGTTTTGTTTTTGTAGGCCACACAGAGTATTGAAGCTAAAGATAGTTTTACAAGCTACATGATAATACAGAAGATGAAGTATTGTTTCCAGTTGTTTGCTGTTAACTACACCTCATGACCAAAAGGTAATTGCTACTAAACGCACATTTGAATCAGCTGCACTACCACACTGCAGGTAGGTTTACGTTGTGTGGGATGAGCATTGAGTTCAGCCTGGCCTTTCAAGTTGGCTTCAAGTGCAGCCAGTTCAGAGAAAGACATAAAGAGAGACTTTGTTTGGCATGTGTAGCACGCAAGTGACATGAAATGACACATTATGTATGTACAGGAGGGGGAATATAAAATGTGGTGAAATAAATGCCATAGTATGGTTTCACATTAATCGGTGTCTTCTGTTACAACAGCTATCAAAGTCAAATGGTGTTACAGAGATCAACAGGTGAACAATGGGGTTTAGCATTGCTTAACACACCTGAATTGTAATGAATTACACAATGTCATGACAGTAAGGCAGACTGCGACCACGTCATCACACAAAATCATCATTTATTAACAATAGAAAACTGTACATATTGCATTTTGTAAACATGGTTCAGGAAAGAAATGTATATGTATCAAACCTTTAGCACATAGACTCCATGAACTCACTAATAAAACAATACTGACATGGCATGCACCAAAACACGACGCACGTATCCATTTGTGTTTTCATAATCTTTGTAGCACATTGTCGTGAAGTTGTAAAATTGAAGGGAAAGGAGTATAAAGAGACGTAACAGACAATATAAAAGGACTCAACATTTCACAAGAAGGGGCATGCAAGATACAGTATAGTGAATTTGGTAGAAACTGGGATTGTATAGCTTTTGGTTGTATAGCATATAAGTCCAAATATTGTTGCTCCTGTGATCCATAGGTGGGGAATGATCACTTCTAGTTCTTGCAAAAAACAAACTGGATTCTGCAAATACAGTACCTTAGAAATAACAATGTTCATAGACTGCAAAATGGTCCTGCTTACTCCATTTTGGTAAAGTGAAATTGCTCTATTCAAGTTATATTCAAATGGTAGTAGTACATGAATAGAGCCTTGCTATTTTTAGGAGAGGACTGTTTATCATAACTGAAAAGGTAGTTCACATCCACTTAAGTGTTCACATGCAGAACAAACAACAGCTCAATATGCAGCAGAAGCACACAAAAAAGGTCAGCTATTTATTGTACTCAATCTTTCGATCAATCAGAAGACCTTCCTCAGGAGTCTTCGGAAATGTCTTTGATTGAATCCTTGAGCGCAATTAAAAGGAGCTTTTTTCCCCCTAACGGTGTGCAGACTTTATTTTTCTTAATGTTATTTGTCATTGCTCCCATTCCAAATCACATTATGAGCCCAAGCTGTTTAGAAGTCTCGATTTCCCAAAGCAAATGTGGAAAAGGTTTTCAATGGAGTCGAACGTTAAAGTCACATCTGTGCAACCCAATACAACTGAACCATTTTGGGAAAAGCTTCCCAGTGAGGCTACTGCAATAGGTGATTTACCCACAATGTACGCATCAATTCCAGTAAAGATTTCTTAGTCCTTTGTTGATTCGGTCACCACACAACCCAAACCGCTTTCCACTTCATAGCATTGAGAGAACAAATGTGTCGTGCCAAATGCTTCATTTAGTTCTGTGATAACATTTTTAGGAAAGGCCTGTTTGTCATCATTCCCATTCCAGCTCTTCTTATGAGCCCAAGCTGTGTACTGTATAAGTCTCAAAGTCAACTGCACAAGAACATCCTGCCAGCATAGCCATCTGGAGTACAGTATTTATAAAGATTGCCATTTCCACTTCACCAAAGGAGACGTAGATAGTTAGTCAACACAGCGACGATGCCATCTTAATAGTGTAAATTCACCATTGAACACATCACAATTTGTGGGGCTTTGTTCACAAAATGCACACTTAGTAACTTGTTATCCATAGCTAAAGCTTTTTTTTTTTATCAGATACTATTGTCTTGTTTATGTATTGGCAGAAATCCAAGTTGTTCAACATTCGTACATTATGTGCTTAAGTGTGATTTCTAGACTGGTTTTGCCGTGCAATTAGAATAAACAGAGAGAGGCAACGATACAGATGACACAACGTTCAACACAGAATTGAACTAAAATCACTTAACACTGCTGGTTATCTACAGAGAGATTTGATTGCATTCAAACTGTCTAATGAGGCACTAGAAACAACCTGGTAGGACAAGACAGTCAGTGGTACCGGGGGGGTCCCTAAGGAACCGGGTCAAGACCCATAAAACATTGTGTCACACTAGGAGCGTGACACTCTAGTGTGAACTATAATTTAAAATCTCTCCGGTCGGCCTTTGACACGAGTTGGCACAGAGAATAAAGAAGACAGTAAATCACAGCAATGATTTCAACTGTTTTCCATTGTGGAGTTATTTTCCTTCTACTCAGCTGAGCCTGGAGTAAAACAAGGAGGTCTTCTGTTGTGGGTTGTGGTTTCTTTGTCGAGGCATTTAGCTCATAGTTCCCCAGCGTCGTGTGTCTTCTCCCCTTCAGCGTCGTCACTCGTTGCCTCCTTGAGCGCTCCTTTATTGCCCATGTCTCCTTTCCACACCTCCTTTAGACATTCTGATAGAAGGAGAGAATCATCAATCAACAGGACCAGAGAAGCAGGTTCGAAAACAACAATCAGTTTGTATGGTCAGAATGTTTGCATAAGGAGTTGACAGACGGAGCACTTTTGCAGAAATGTTCACCTTTTTTCACCCGACAGCTCTCTGGCTGGAGCGTCAGGTCTGTGTTCTCTAACACTGACTGAAGAGCCCAGAGCATATTCTTAGCCGCAATACATGAGCATCGGCCAGCCAGACAGTATAAATGCAGTATGGTCAGATTTCCATTGTCTGTACTGCAGTAAATGCCAGCCAAAAAATGGATGATGCAGACTATGACTTCCGCTCTAAACATCTAAATCTAATCTAATATAGTTTTGGTCTTTAAACCTTTTTCAAGTCTTTATGAATTCAAATAAAAATCACTGAGGATATGTCCCAGTTGCATCCTTGCAATGTATTTTTTGTTATAGTTATTCTATTTATAGTGACTCATAGGAATAGACTATGTGACAACCGGGTGACAGCCGGAATGTAGACGGCACCTAGGTGAGCAGTATTAGCCTGGCATGGCCAGACTAATATCACTGCGTAGATATTAGTCTGGAACTTCTTTGTTAAGGTTTTATTTCCAAGTGGTGGTTACAAACAGATTCCAATGTCACAGCAAAAAAGTCTCACTTTGAATAGTGGGCTCTCTGATTGGTCCCTCACAAATTTGGGCTCAGGGAAATATAATTCAAATTGAGGAGTGCCAGACCCAATCTACCCTGGGAATATTCCCGTGGCAGATTGGGCTGGTTTCCAGGCTAATGCAAATGCACAATCTATGTAAAGCACCTTGGATAAAGTTGTTATATAAATTCACTATTTACCATTTACCCTCACACTGCCGTTCCAACCAATACGTCATGGGCATTGTCAGAGTACCCGTTGTCTGTGTTCTTAATGTTTTGCCCATATTTGCAGATCTCTGTATCTGTCAGTTCATGTCCCCATCAAGCACATATGTCATCAATATATGGCCATGTGGGCTTATACCTATATATTTTAGGCATGTCCATATATGGACATATCCCTTGTATGAACAGTCCTGGACAACCACTTAACCAAACCATCCTTGCCGATGCGTGTTCTGTTTTTTTGTTTGTTTTGTTTGTCATTTCCATATATTTGCACATGAGCATATACAGTATGGGCATTGCGGTCGGATCTATCTGTGGCTCTGGACAACACTGGATCTCCATACATTACTGTATATGCGTATATTTGGGTGTATCAGGTTATGGTTATGTCTGAGTCATAGTGTCATGGCCGTGGTCTTGCCTACAGTACAGTCTACCATATGTACTGTATATAATAATATTGGTTTGTGTACGGTTATGCATGAGTCATGGTGATGTCAGCCAGTTTTAATATGAAGCATAAGAAATATAAGCACAAATACAAATAACGTTTTTTGGTGGATCAGAAGTAAACAAACGAAAAATGGCCGATTATACAAGCTTTTAATGAAACGGATAACAATTTTCACCTAATTTAGGCATGACATGCCTAAAATAGGGACGGAAGGTTGAAAGACAAGTGATTACAAAATCGAGACGCATCGGCTTTTCAATTGCAGACAATTATGTTTTCCAAGACGTCAAATGTCAAATATTGGCTGATCCATCTGCCAGCCTGATACATGGGGTCTGGCTGTAGTTGCAGCTGTGTGGTGCAGCACAGGCTGCAGCCATCGGTGAGTGGGTGTGTTTTTGTCTGCTCAGTCATCTTTGCTCCTCCGGAAAGTAGTTATTTGGCACCGCCAGAGACTTGTTGCTGACGATGCGTCAGCGCCATCCTCATCTGTAGTTCCAGAGACTTGTTGTGCTGATGATGCGTCAGCGCCATCCTCATCTGTAGTTCTAGAGACTTGTTGCTGACGATGCGTCAGCGCCATCCTCATCTGTAGTTCCAGAGACTTGTTGCTGATGATGCGTCAGTGCCATCCTCATCTGTAGTTCCAGAGACTTGTTGTTGACGATGCGTCACTCAGCGCCATCCTCATCTG
>OOFJ01121083.1:0-19259 GCA_900323375.1 Benthosema glaciale | reverse complement strand
GTGAGCTGTGGCGTCCCACAAGGTAGCATACTAGGGCCTCTACTGTTCCTAATATATGTTAACATATATATGTTAATATAATGTTTTTAGCTTGTGATTGCAACTTGTTCCTGTTTGCAGATGACTCTGCTCTGCTGGTCTCAGACAGGAGCAAACTGCAGGTCGAAAAGGCCCTCAGCTCTGAACTCAGTAGTATCTGCACCTGGCTCGCTGATAACAAACTGTCTTTATACCTGGGAAAAACTAAATCCATTCTCCATAACCTCAGCAAGGCAGATGGCTTCATGGTTACAGTGGGTGACAATATTATCACACGAAAAGACGTAATTACCTACCTTGGTTCCATCTTGGAGGCAAATCTGTCCGGTGATAAAATGTCTACCAACGTAATCAAAAAGGTCAATCAAAGAACAAGATTCCTATACAGGACAAACAACAAAAACACCTTGAAGACCCTAACAGGAGCCCTTGTACAAGGTTTCTTCGACTATGCCTGCACCTCATGGTACCACAGCACCTCAAAGGCCCTGAAAACAAGGCTCCAGACCTCCCAAAACAAACAAGTCAGGTTGCTACTTGGCCTAAATCCCCGAACCCACCTCACCCCTGCCCACTTTGACAGGCTGGAATGGCTTAGGGTTGAGGACAGAGTACAGCATCTGGCAATGGGTCTAGTCCACAAGATTCGATACTCCACCAAAATACCCATGTACCGGTCTAAATACTTCCTAAATGTCAGCGAAGTCCACTCCCACAACACCAGAGGGAGTGCAACAAACCATGTGCAAACCAGCACCAACAGTCATTAAGACATGCAAATCCCTTGACTCCTTCAAAACCACTCTCAAAGGGCACCTACGGTTGGCTGCGATTCGAAACTGGCCTCCATTAAAAAAAAGACTTGAAAAAAAAAAAAGAAAAATGTACTGCAATTGTACCTGAAATGTACTGTAATTCTCCAAGCTGTTAATACAAATTTCAATCAATCAATCAATCAATGGAAATGCTATGTATAGTCTTTACCTTTACATTGCTGTGTTTCTGTGTTGAACAGGCTGTGAAGTGTGAATACAATCTCCTATGGGACAATAAAGTATAATCTAATCTAGTTCATACACCAATATCTCGAGTGGGTGCCCTTGGCTTGTTCTAAAAGCTTCCAACGTTGAACCACCATGTACTAAAGTAGTACATTTGTCTCTAAATCAAGGGTGTCGCACGCGTTTGACAGCCCTGTGGCTCCCAACACGATTCTCAGAAGAACGCCGCCGATGCCTGTATTCATCATGGCCATGGCCCAGACACTCGGAATAAGCATCCTTAGTTACACCATAGCAGAGAGAGTACAATAGCCAGCCCTGGTTGTAATTAGCATTCGTTTCACCAATGGGTGGCCTCAGTCATTTTACATCAGCATTCACAATGATAGATGAATACAGGGCTCACTGCTCAGGTACAAACTACAAAGGTTTCACCATTCACTTGAAAGCTGAGCACTGAGGAGAGACGATGCTGCTGTGATTCAAAATGCTTGCTGTAGACACCTCTTATGCAAGCATTACTGTGGCCGTGCTGTAGTCAGTATTACATTGATCTAATGTGAGAGCAGATGTCATTACAGTGGATAGTAACTGGCAATTTTTTATCCAGCAATGTTATGGATTCCATCATGTGAGAAAGTGGCTTTAGACTTTTATACAATGTCTATACCTTGCGCAGCATCTCGTTGTCCTGCACCTCATCCACCTCGTTGGAATTGATCTCTCCCTTCAGGGTGTATTCATAGAACTTGCCACTGACGTTCACCAGCAGGGTGGCAGGGCTGGAGTTTACAGGGCAGCTCAGGGTGACGTTGCTGATGTCTCGTGGAACATGGATGCCGTAGCGCAGGACAACACCAACTAGGACCCCTAGACAGAGAGAGAAAATGTGGTGGGAGAGAAAGAAAAGCTGTGATGTTTCTATATGCATGTTTCTCTTACCAGAGGCGGGATGTACAAAGACTAGTGTGGAATCAATATGACCTTAAAGGAGCATTCAGTGATTTGGGTGATTTGGACAACCAGCCGGTCCACCCCGGTAACAAGATATGAGCATGCACACGCTCTAAAGTGGGGTGACACACAACGGGCCAACAGCACATGCACCAAGGCCCTCCCCTCTCAATCCTGATTGGACGAAGGCGTCCTCTATCCTGATTGGATGAAGGCTTTGTCTCCCAAAGCCCAAACTAAAACTAGGTTTTTTTTACCCCTGCGGTTCACTGGGGACAGGGAGGAACTAATTATATGGTCAGCACACTCTATAGTAGGGAGGTTTATCACAAACAAATAAAAAAAAAAGTGATATTTGAATTAAGTGAAATCACTGACTGGTCCTTTAACTAAATGCTGAGGTGGTTCTAAGATAAAGTTGATACAGCAGGCTGATGCTCAAGCTAGCCCCTATTGCAGGGGTTCCCAAACTGTGGTGTGTGCATTTTCAGCGAAATCCAACAAGATTTAGCGTTGGGGGGGGGTCATCTAGGTCAGGAGGTAACAGGTGGTGCACGGCCAAAAACGTTTGGGGGCCGCTGCTCTATTGGAACCCCTATAGCTTTTTTGAGCTGTGCTAACCACCGATACTGTGGTTACCGTCATGTGACATCATCATCATCATCACCATGATAAAGGCCGGTGCTCCCTTCACATGGGTGTGATTTTTGTATATCATCCCAAATACCCAAAAATGTATACAGGCTTTCGAAAGGGGATAATGCTCAAGCTATCTATTAGGTCACGGGGAAAAGCCAAGCACAAATAGGCTACACAGGACCATTCATCCTTTAGCACAGCATTACCAATGAATCTGTAATTCAACATAGAATTTGTAACAAGGCACCATATTATATTTCAAGGCAAATCTACCAGTATAACATTAGGCAATCGATCAGTCATTGATTTCACAGATGAGATCACACAGTCAGTCAGTCAGGTGGTGGTGGTGGGGTGGAGGGGGGTGGATTCTCACCATAAATCATCGCCAGGCCAGTTTCGTGCAGAAACCTAAATCGCCGGTGCTTGAACAGCCAAATGGTCAAGATGGTGAGGGTAAGCAGCATGATGAAGATGAGCAGGTCGGCGCTGTCCTGCCGGTGGTTGTCCTCTGCCTTCTGCTCGGTAGCGATGTTCTCCATGGCACTGTCCTCCTCTGGAGACGATGCTCTGCAAACACACACGCACACAGACAGCAACACCAACATCAGCAGCCACAGCGTCCGCGTCGCCCTCCTGGCAGCGTTCACAGTCACTCTGAAACCCATTCTGTCAAAAATGTTGTCGTCGATATTACAATCAAAGTTTTACACTGAGGTGTTGTTCTTTCTTCATGTAAGCTGAGCTGAGCTGAGAGATAACACAGCAGCAGCAGACAGACAGACAGCACAGCAGTGAGACGACAGCTACATAAATCCTCCCCCGGCCCGGACGTGAAAGATGTTTCCAGAAGATGTTCAATGTTTTTCTTTTTCCTCCTTTCGATATAAAAGTATTATTGCGAAATGTTAATGTAAACTGGAAAAAAAGTAAATAAATATATTGTTAAAAAAAAAGTACTATTACTAAAAATGTATCTAAAATAAAGGGATTTATAAGGGGAAAAAAATGCTGTGTAAATGTGATTCCGCAGGACGTCGATCTGTACCACGAAATCCTACGAAATGTTTTGCTGAGGCTGATTTTGGACGAGCGAATTATAATTGTATGTTTTTTTTTACCTTCTATAAATCGTTGTAGCAGGTAAGCTATGATGTTACTCGTTATCGCGTGACTCTTATTGTGAAGCCTTGTTTTCTTCATCATTATGTTGAACCGGAAGTGAGATGGACGTTATAATGTAACTTCTTTACATAACTACTAATTCTACAGATTTTTTTACATGAAAAAAAACGTGTGTTAATTAAAGGCCTGGCTGGATGATTATTGCATACATGTTGACATAGTTAATAAACGATGGTACTTTCACACCAATAACAATATGCAAAACGAGTTAAAATCAACAAATAAAAGGTGAAAAAAAGTCTTCATTTGTGGAATCTGTTATTTATTTATTTGTAGGAAATGTGTAAAGTATTTTTGATTTAAAAAGCGAGTATAAAAAAAAGTATCAACGCTTTGTGAGCACCAGAGCTGTGGGAGTCTATGCTAGTGAGTCGTGACGTATCTCTCGTATCTGGTTCCGTGATTTTGGTACAGTATTTAGAATATGGAGATCCATTTTCCGAGGGTGGCTGACTCCTGAATGCAGCACGAATAGTAATAACACTGTTACTAACACAGCAGTAGATATATATAGTAGCTCTGGTCCATCATAGCTCTAATGAGCTACATATTTAGATTAAGTAGCCCTTTAATGAGGATAATTCATTAGAGAATTCAAGAGTCTACACACACACATTTGTGTAAGCGTTAGCATGGAAGGCAAGAAAACAAAGATCACTTCCAAACTGAAAGGTAAACGTTTTGCTTTGCATTTAGCTTGAGTGGCTAACCTTAGCTAAGCTAGCATGAGCCTGATGCACTGTCGAAAAACAAACGTATACCTAGACGACTAACGTGTTATGTACCCGTGCGAGATATTGTTGTTACTTTATTATAGATGTAATTTTGTAATGGCTGTATTTATTATTTGAGAAATGCTTACATTGTTTTTTAAGCTGCATGTTAGCAATAGCATCCATCACATTCAGCTAACGTTGTTGCACCACACTGTAATGTTAGCTTTTACAGTATCTCTTTGTTGATTGATTGAATACTTTATTGACAGAAATGCAAACAGCACGACTACAGTCATAAACTAAGGAAGGAAGCCCCAAAAAATCCTGATGACCTGTTTCCATTCAACTCAACTCAAACTTTATTTATAAAGCACATAATTACAACGACCAATGGTCGACCAAAGTGCTGTACAGGTTAAAAACAACAATCAAAAGAATAATACAAAGAAGCATAACAAAATATGAAGGAAACAGATGGACTATAATAATAAAATAAGTTCTAAAATGTGCATAATCATATATCATGCATCTTAGTTTATCTTGGTTTTATTAAACCCCCAAGTCCATTAGATTATTTGCCCCCGTCACGTTGCATTGTGGTGTTACTTTTCTTGATGATTTACAGCTATGTACATCTTACTGTGCTTTATTGCTGCAAACTTTTTGTGTTTTTGGTGTGTCTTTGTATGTTTGATTATGAACTGAATACCCAGGACCTGAATGGAAACAAGACCGCAAGGACTTTTTTCGGTGTTCCCTTTGGCTGTTGTGTTTGACTGTACCCTGTACTGATTTCATTCGTGTCTGACTGTATGCTGTACTAATTTCTTTTCTGCCAATAAAGTATTCAATCAATCAAAATTGTGTGCACAGAGTTGCACTATATAAATAAAAATAAACTGAAACTGGTCAGGCATTTGCAACTGTCCAGTCATGATGGAGGCTGCTTCACTACTGCTACTACTATACTTGCCTTTTTTATTTTTTTCAAAATGTTAATTTTACTCACAAATGAAATGTAGCCCTGTTTCCAGAGTGTTAGCGAGTTCTGGACCAGGGATACACTGTGGTCGGTGTCACTGTCATCCCTGTGTCCCCCAGGTTCTATGTCCCCCATTTACCTTAGGGTTAGGGTCGATACTCGATACCACAATGTTTATATACCGTAAGTATGTCAAGGACCTTGATATGAAAATTGATCCTGTGTTCTTGTTCTTACTGTAAATTGCTCTGGATGAAGAGCCAGTCCGCACCAATTGCAACTCCTTACAACAAAATCATATTAAGGACAGCCCTGTCCACATCATTGCAACTACCGGTGACGTAGTTGCATGCTACGGTGTTTTGTTTGCTTGGTTGTTGTTTTTTATAAATGAATGCCCTGCTTGAACATACTACAATGTCACACAAAACAAACGCATCAAAAGTACCACCCCCGTTTTGAGCTTGTCAAACTGCTACTTTTAAGTTAGAATCCTGAAAGGTAACTGATTTGGACATGAGGTTTCCACCTGAGAGAGACGAGATATAGCAGCTTTATAGCAGTTTGTGAAGTTTTTCAGATGTAGAAGTTGTTTTTAGAATCGGCCTCAGGTCTAAATTGGTTAAATAGGTATTCCATAGTAATCCTTATTCCTTATACAAAATGTTCTTATTTCAGTCGGAAAGGTCGGAAAGAACAAGGACGATGCTCCCTATGAGTTGGAGAGTCAGTTTGTCCTCCGGCTGCCCCAGGTAAGAGAAGTACACATGCTGAAAATATTCATTACTTTAAAAATGAAATTAAATACGCTGATAATGTTTAAATTCTATCATTGTCCTTTTTGTTAAGGAATATGCATCAACAGTAAGAAGGATTGCTCAGTCCAGCAGTGTGAACATTAAAGACAGACTCACCATTGAGTTGCACCGTAAGTCAATTTACCAGTCACTATTGCACAGTTCAGATTGCAACAAATCAAACCATAGACGGTCACACACAGACATAATCGCCATAGTTTTTATTGTTTCATATACAGTATGGTACCTCAAATTGACAAGATGATAAACGTTTCAGATATTCAGCTTCCATCAGCGAGACACTGATGAACATTTTAAATACTGCAGTAATCCCACGTACAGATGATTAGACATCCAAATGGACTTGGTCTAGCTTATATTTCCTCTTCGTCACAACATTATTTACTTCTTGATGGGTTTATGTTATCTCCACAAACAAAACAAGTCAGGATGGGGTTATCTCTGCTGCAAAACGTTAGGGCAGTGCAACAATATAACATCAATATACGGTATTCGACATGATAGAAGACAAGATATCTTTATATCATTATATGGCATAAAGGTTCCCTTGATTTTATCACCCATTTTGTACTTAAATAGCGACAGTAGCCGATCGTCAAGTCAGTATCACTTGTAGATGTGCTATTTTTGCTATGCATATGTCACTATCAATGCATTTGGTAAAATGTGCTAATCCTGACATAAAACTTTCTGTGTGCTCTAGCGGATGGTCGTCATGGCATAGTGAGAGTGGACCGCGTCCCCTTGGCCTGCAAACTAGTAGATCTGCCCTGCATCCTGGAGTCACTGAAAACAGTAGATAAGAAGACATTTTATAAGACTGCTGATGTTTGTCAGGTAATAACAACAGCAATAATAATATCCAAAATCATACCTCATGGAATGCATGCATAGGACAGTTTATTATACGGTGCAAGTAACAAGATACTATTTTTCCCAACTACAGTAGGACACTGATGGTCTGGAATCCAGACTGATTTACTAATTTCATCTTTTGGATATTTTGTGCAAATAATCCAAAAGATGAATGTAGAAAATCGTTCTGGATTTCAGGCTAGGTCACTGATCATGACTGATGGACTTTCTGAATGGTCTTTCATTCATAACTGTCAACAATCACTAAACAATTACATAATAAACGTATAAAACATCAAATGTCTAAAACAAGTCCAACATGTCTTTCTGTTGGCTAACTCTTGGCTATCTCTAAGTCTAAAGTATGATACTTGGTTGTGCACTGAAAATAACCAATCTACTCTATGTTGCAAGTGCTAGAGTGGGGGACTCCTTTCACGCTGCCTTTGCCTTTTTGTTTTCTTCTGCTTTAATCCTCGTTTACAATCTATGGCTTTTAGATGCTGGTGTGTACACTAGATGGAGACCTTTACCCACCTTTAGAGGAGCCTACTGGAAGCACAGACCCCAAGAGCAAAAAGAAGGACAAAGACAAGGACAAGAAGTTTGTCTGGAATCACGGCAGTAAGTGTGCACAGCAGTGACAGCAAGCACGCACGCACGCATGCACACACACGCAATGTGTGGAGTATGGTACTTGAATCAGGTACTGACTGTGCATCAGTAATTCAGGAAGTTTAGCTTGCCCTCTACAGTTGATGGAGCTGTATCCAGTTGAGTGGTCTCATTTTATGTACTTATTTTCCTTTTGTCTCTAGTCACCTGCCCCTTGAAGAACACGCGCAAGAGAAGATTCCGGAAGACCGCAAAGAAGAAGGTTCTGACGTTTTAATTTCGCCCCTCACCCCTTTGTGATCCATCTCTTTTAGAATCTCCTCTGATCATCCATCTCTTTTCTACACAATTTACATTTAATAAAAAAAACAGGAACTGGAACTGCGTTGAAAGTGAAAACTAAGATTTACATATAAATAAAGGCTCTCCATCTTAGTTTGCCCCAAAGGTATGCAAGAAAGCAATTTCGCCACTGCTATGATCAAAGTGAAAGAGAGTGAGTGAACACTGGGCTTCTACTTTGTCTTTTGAATAAATCTTCTGGAGGGTGCAGAGCCAAGCCATATTGATTTGGCCCCCTCTGTTTTTAATCGCTAATGTGCTGGCTGGCATGTAGCCAGGAGAGAGAGTGCGTGCGTGTGTGTGTGTGTGTGACTGACTCATAGCAGCGTATCTAACCCCTTCTCTCTATCACACAGTACATTGAGTCTCCTGATGTGGAAAAAGAGGTGAAGAGACTGCTGAGCACTGACGCTGATGCTGTCAGCACCCGTATCCTTTTATCTACACACACACACACACACACACACACACACACACACACACACACACACACACACACACACACACACACACACACACCTAAACTCTGTCTTACCTGGCAGCAGGTCTAATAGGCTTTCACACACACACACACACACACACATTGCAAATGTATCTCAAAGAAAATATGTTGATGAAAGCCCCAGAAGGGGACGTCTTCTCCTCTAAGGCTCATGTGATTTCTCTCTGTCTAATGCTTTTTATGTTAAGTTAAGAGATACTGTAGTACATCCCACTAATGGGCAAAGAGCCCATTAGCGCTGTGATGAAACTACAAACTTGCCTGACATAATCAGAGAACACCCGGGTTGTTTTGGGATATTTCTTGGTGTATGTTGATGGACTGTACATTGACATTGCTCATGCATCAGTAGGTCACATTCTTCCATTATCATCAACGCATTATATACAACGTACAATGCCGTGCAAAACTGTGTATAGCTGATCTACCAGATGACAACGCGTTCAGTATTGTAGAGTAACTATTTTCATCAAGTGTTAGTGGTCTTTGACTAGTGGTAGGGGCCAGGTTCTTTCTGTTGGTTTCGTACGCCTTAACCATATGGTATTCAGGGTGGGAGGTGATAAATGAAGATGAGTCCAAGGAGGCGGACCAGCACGGTTCTCTAGCCAACCTGGACTCCTCACCGGGCACCTCGGGGCACAAGATGGGCCACGGGTCCTCAGGTGAGCGCTCTTACGTAGATTTAAACACTCTGTTGTAACCCAATTGTAAAATTCTTCATGGATTAAAGCTCTCAGTCACCACAACTGATTTGGATGGCATGTATTCTATGGAAGCATGATGCATAGCAAAAATAGCCAATCTACATTACAGCATTTTAAGTGTTCGAACTAGCAATATGTTCAGAAGCATCGTCCATAAAATCCCAATAGACTTGGATATTTAATGTAAAATCAATGTTTAAAGCCTCAATTTGTGATTTCTTCACCTGATTGGCAGCATGTAGAACAGAGATTTTATTTAGCTTTAAATCCATAACTCTTTGGATCCGGAACGTCTCGTTTTCAGCCCAACGCGACGAGCTGAGGGAGATCTTCAACGACATCAGTAGCAGCAGTGAGGAGGAGGAGGACGAAGGGGAGCGGCAGGACGACGAGGACCTGAACATCATGGACACAGAGGATGACCTGGTCAGACAGCTGCAGGACAAGCTGGATGAGTCTGACCCGGCGGAACACGAAACTGACAGAAACAACCAGATAGGTGAGGGGAGATGATATGAATCGGCTGTCATTAGCATTAGCTCACACTGTTTACCTTTCGCCAGAAATGTTTACATGTCAGGGAGCGATGCGAGACAAAATCACAAATGACATCAGAACATTGGATGGATGGCGATTATCATGGGCGCTTTCTTAAAGTAGCTATAAGCAATAGGTTTTCTTTTCTCTTCCTGGGGCTCCTTTGAATAGAGTTGTTGCTGAAATAACCACAGGTTGTTGTGCGGGGATGTAGCCCCCCCATGGACACCAGAGGAGACTGATCTACTTTCCTCCCTCAAATTGGCCTGCTCCTGCCATTACAGACAGTTTGTAAAATTCGAGTTAGAGATGGAGCTTCCTGGTGGCTCAGCAAGGGACTTGCCTAGTAGTACTCAATTTAAGCCTTACTATCTGCCTGTGTGTTCCTCATCCCCCTCTGCTAATTTGTGAAACAAAATAAGTCAGAACACGATTGCACAGATTGTCAAATTGCTGTTTTGTTTTGTGAAGTAGCCAGTTTAATGGTGATGTCCTCTGTCCTTGCAATCAGTGCAGTTGTTATGCTTAATTTATACTCTTGTGGTACGACGGCATAAATCAACTCGGCTGTCTGGATTCAACCTCTCGGCTCAGCGCGCACACAGACATTAGCATGTTGGCGGAGGACTGGGCCACAGACATTGTTTTGAAGTGGAGGTTAGATGGTTGTGTACACGGCACGCATAGTGAATTACGACTTGTTAATCAGTTCATAATCCTTGTAGACAAATCTACCCATGATTCTCTAGTTTGTTTTGGGGTAAACCCATAGTGTGTCGCCTGGACATGTTCATAGGGAGTTGAATTCCTTCTTTTGGAATAGAATCGAGACGTTTTCAGCTGATGCCACTGAGTATGTAAGTTATAATATATGAATCTATTGTACTCCACAGTGATGGAGTACCAGGTGCAGATGAACAACGTCAAGGCTAAGCTCCAAGAAACCCGCGCCCGCAAGAAACAGCAGGAGGAACTCATCATGAAAGTAGAGAACCAAGCCCTGAAGGTGACCCCCCCAACACACACACACACACACACACACACACACACACACACACACACACACACACACACACACACACACACACACACACACACACACACACACACACACAATGCTGAAACAGAATGAACATGAACATAATGCATCTGCTTGAATACAACCATGCAAGTATTGTAAAATTCAGATAAATAAAACTGTAAACATTCTACATACAGTGTAAATACACAAATCCCACTTAAACTTGACTGTCAGCATTTTGGAGATATTTTTTTCTTTTCTTTTAAAACCATAATTATTACATTTAACTCGTCAGCACCCATTATGAGCGATTCCTTGCACAATGAAAAATAAAATAAAAAATAAACCTTGTGAAAATTCATCATTCTTCCAAGTACTCTTTTGGGGGAGATTTTACAATGTGTGAAACATGAGCAGACATGGCAGTCTTTTTTGACAGTGTCATTTAGAGCTGTCACAGCTTATTATTATCACAAAACCAGGGGAAAGGTCAGTCATGCCCTGACTGGCATTCCAAGTGGCCTTTCTGTCAGGTGCCAGATTGGAACACGGACAGACACATTTCAATCCATCTCGGTTTAATGAGTGTTGTTATGCTGACCTGAACAAACCTCTCTTGATTCCCGTTTTGCAGAATCGCTTCCAGGCTTTACTGAACGAGATTATACAACAGGAGGAGCGAGAGATGGAACAGGTATTTTAATGGAAGTCTGCTCTGTGTGCTTTGCATGAATGTGAGGCTGTACCTTGTTAAAATGTGATGTCCTCTCTTTAATGCCAAGTATTAACCTTGCCTAAGCAGTTTTCTCTCATGGCATCGACGAGACTTGTTTCTCAAAGCAACCCAGATTAGATTGCAGTTTTCAGCTGATGCCAGCTGAGGCCTGATGTAACCATTATCATCTACCTTGTACTACCCGCACGTTTTTCTGTTTCTATTGACAAAGGCAAAATACAGCGTATATTGACAAATCCATAGAGTTCTGCCCTGGGCACAATCATAACTGCTGTGTCAATCAGCTCTCATGATGTTGGTGTGTGTGCGTGTGTGTGGATACAGATGAATAGATAAGACGACTAGTACTACTACTTAGCCTCCAGTTACATCCCAGGGCTGTCGGGCATCAATCAAACCTGTTCTCTTCTGCTCCAACAGCTGGCCTCCCTTCAGGAGCAGCTGGACTCGCTCATTGAGAAGTGACCACTAGGGGGCAGTCACATGTCATGGCCACCCTGAGAAGCGCCACAAGGACAACACTCCCACATGCAGAGGCAGGAGTCCGCATCCATTTACATGCTGTGATGCTGTGTCATTCCATTTAATGTTTTCTTTTTTTCTTTCTTTCTTTTTTTCTGACACCACAGGCGTGTAGCGCGCTGCTTTGTGTTGTTAATGTTTCTGTTGCGGAGAGTTGACAGAATCGTTTTAGGTTGTCAATTATTGTATGATTAAACTGTTAGACTCTTGTGCTTTGCTTACTTTACTTTAGTAGGAAACCTGTCACAAGAGCTTATACTACCTCCCTGTATTAATTTGCCTGGTCTGAAAAATGAATAAAGGCATAGATAACTCCATAATTAAAATCGCTATTGTGCCAGAATAGCTTCAGTGTGAAGTGTGTGAAACCCTGTTTCTCAATGTTTGTTTAGAGTTTAGATGCTGGCCTGACTATGTACAATACAGAAAGTGGTTGGTCAATCACATTGGTGTACCCTGCAAGTGAATGGAATGGTAGATGCTTTGATTTCTTTCCCATAATTAATATAGGTAAGTGGCAGTGCTTTGGCACTGTCGGCACAGCATCCTACGGCGTATACGCAGTGCTACTGCTACTACACTATAGCTCTGATATAGCCTGTGGTTTTATAACTCTAGTGTATTTTGATGCGTATTTAGACTGTATGATAAAGGATAATAGCAATCACTTAACATATGGGCCTCAGCACAGCCGGACAATATTGTCATGGATGTCATGCCAACAGATTACTCTCATTCCTTCCAGAAGCATCTTGTTCTGGAGAGATCTGGGCCTTTCTCATACCCTACAGTGTGCAACTGGTCATCCCAGCCTTTCTGCGGAGATTAGCCATTTCAATCCGAAAAGGGAGGCGAGGGATTAGCGCCACAGATTAAAGTGGCCATCTCCAAACCCTAGCTAATCCTGCCATCTGTCAGAGAGCAGCCAGCCAGGACTACACTAGGTTAATTAGTAAACCAGAGACACACCACAAAATATCCGAAAACACCGTATTGTCTAGCACATCAAGAGCCAGCCTGCAGAGTAACCCCAAGGGATCCAGGTAAATTCATCTACCTCCACGTCAGGCAAGAGGGAAGAAATGGAGGAGACCTATCTCCTCAATTACCCAGGAGTCAAAAAGAAGATTCTTTCTGGAGGCACGGGGCCAATGCCGCATTTTCCACCTGGGGCCAAGGTATGAGAGAACTACATTTATGGAGGGGAGAATGGTACCATGTCCACCTCAAATTTGCTCTAGTGGGTAACAAACTGAATTAGAATTTGGTCAACCAAACCGCAACATTTGGCAGTGCGTGTTTCTCCTAATGTGCTGATCTGTGGTGCATAAGCGTGCGTGACATGTTTCCATTTCCTCAGGTTTCATATCCTGCCATATGGCTCAAATATTTTATACGTCAATGCCTACATGTAATCGTACATAATGTTTGTGTAGTAGTTATGTGTACGCTTGTCTAAAGAGAAAAGGACGTAGCTGTATAGCTATCCTTGCCTATGTGTATTTGTGTATACCGTAGTTACAACTATTTCTAACAGCAAACGAACATTTGTGTGATTTTGTAAGGTCCAAGTTGCTATGTGACTGCTGTTTACTAATTTCTTTATTCAACTTAATTATAACCTACCCTGTACCTGTATGCATTTCTTAGTTTTAATTGCTTTATTTGACACTTATTTTGGCAATGGAGATATACATTTGATTTCTTATGCTAATAAAGTTAATTTGAATAAAACTGAATTTAATAGAACACATTGGCATACATGTGTAGGCTGTATGTTTTCAGTTGTAAAATAAACTCCCTAAAATTTCCTCAAGTAGGCTACAGTTAGGCACTTTACTACTTAGGCGAACACTCATGTCTATAATGCATTATTATAATTTTCTTATATCGCTGTGTAATTATAGTTATTACAGGTATAAGCAATCCACTAGGGCAGGCCCATTGTACACATCCAATTAGTCCGATTTTTCGTGTGTGTAATTTCCAGGTGTGGAAATACGACAAAACAAAATAATTATATTTCCCGTGTCAGACTATTGACTTATAAAAACTTTAATACACCCACATATCCCCATTCAAATTAGCTGAAAGAAAAGGTGGCAATAAATAGCAAATATAACCTTGTGACAAATTCTTGTCTGAACATAATATGTTCAGACAAGAATTATTAGCTATGCAGTGTAGTTATTAGGAAATGTAATGTTTTATTTTCTTCAAAACCATAATTGTCTGGCTGCATTCATTGTCATGTCCATGGATAATAATACATCAGGCTCTTTAAAATAAAAAATGTTAATACTGGGAAATAATGAGTATAGGTAAGACGGTAAGACCGTTTCAGTTGATTTACTTATTTATAATTGTCTCCACCACGTTGAAGTCATGGGTGGGGAGAGAGTATGTTTTCTTGCACCTGTCTGTTTGGTCAGGCCCGGATTAACTGTGGATGGAATGGAATTTACTGGAGCTTAAGTTCTGTGCGAGAGTATTTCAAATAATTACAGCTGTTGCTTCCGTCAAAACCGTATTCATAGGTCACTGATTTCAATGTAACGCAATACAGGAACCCTTTTTGGTCATCCAACAGTTTCTTATAACCACTCGGTGAGAGGAGACTCAAAAATAACAGATCCAGCGTCGGGGGAGCAGCGGCGATAGTGCTGGCGGTGTGATGAGCGCACACGCGTTCATTCACTGGGTGCGCAACACAACAAGTGTCCTCCTTGATTGTGATTTGCACAATGGGAGTGTTATCTTGTATTAAATTGACGAAATCAACCATTATAAGGACGTGTGAATACGGCCAATATGTTCCATACCTGCATTCTAGACGTTGTGGTGTTTAGAATTCTACACGCGGACTGCCCGCTGACTAACCCTACCCCAAACCTAACCCTAACCGCAAGCATGTTGCAACGCAGTCGCTTCCGTGTCACCTCCGTGTCGCCTCGTCATGTCATATAAAGCAAACGTTCCAATGGGAATACTGGTGTGGTGTGGGGTTTTCCCAGTATGCGATTTTCACATTCTGTCTGATTCTTTGGTGCTGATTTTCAACATTTCCTGTGATAAGGGATGATAACATCTGAAGCGGGTGTTGATTTGGTGTAGCGCCAGGGCCCTTGGAGGGGTGGATTTGTCACTGCGTCTGTGCCAAAGACCGTGTGTGTTCGTCTGTGATCAGCTAATCTCCTGCACCATTGACTTGATCGCAGCGAAACTATGCCCCAGATTTTTCACATGGCCACCACCAAGGAGGCAAGCTTTTTGCAAAACACAAATTTTGACAGTACAGCTACAGATTTTGTCCAGAATCACGCAAATCGGTAAATCTCTATAGTCATTAAACAAAACATACATAAATAATACTTGCATCCTGTTTAAAGCTTTCATACTCCACCCTGATAATTGGCCTCCAAATTTTGCAATTGTGCAATTTCCGTGACATTTTGCATGCAAATTTACCCTAGACAGAGGAAGAAATGCCACTTGAAAATGTTCAAATCAGCCTCATGCTGGCGCTACAACTGGCCAAGTTGTTTTTATAAACATAATGCATTATTGTTTTGAAATGAGTCACAATTTCACAGATGATGTGATTTTGCCAAAGTGACCCATATACAGTTCAATTGAAAACATATTTAACATATTTAGAAATGTTGTGAAACATTTGCCAGTCAATAATTATATCCAATTCAACTTTTGTTTTATTGAAAAAGTTACGATATTAAGTAAAAGATAATCCACCACCGATTTCTTTGCCTCATTCAATTAATCTTTGCTTTCTCTCCTCCTTCCCTCATTACCATGTTCCATCCAAGATTGCGTTCCATTTCCAGACTCTGTTGGACAACTTTGAGCGGACCGTAATTGACGACAGTCGTTTGGCCAAGAGGCCGGCTGAGATCTTCATGGGAAAGATGTTTAAGATGGAGGTTTGGGAAACCCTGCTTACCTCCATGAGAGTCGGCGAGGTAGCTGAATTCTGGTGTGATGCCATTGTGAGTTCAGCTGCAGTTCACACATGCAGATACATTTAGATATTGTTGTCATTCACACTCTCTGGGGCCTTAAATGAGTCCCTGTGAGTGCTTGGGTGGGAACTGGGAAGGCTGGGGGTTGCTCTTCATATTGTCACTGTCAGGCAGAAACCTAGTAGGCCTAACTCCATATGTCACTGTCGGGCAGAAACCTTGTATCTTCATATTTCAACTCTTGATTTTTGTCCAACCTTAACCCATTAAGACGTGAGACCGATTCTACAAATGCCTTCTCACACTTTCAAGATTTTTCAAAAATGTTGCAAAAATATCTGATATACAAGTTTGCAGTTTGCAGTGCGGCACTATGTGTCACGCTGTGAGCTTGTATATGCTATTTTTGAATAGCCAACGCTTTCCCTGGTTGTAGTTCGTCATACTTCTGTGTTATTCAAAAGTAGAAAAAAATAGTCGATCTGTAAGCCCATAACACATTGCATCACGACATGTGAGCTTGTAGATCTGCTATTTTTGGTTCTATTTTTGGTGGAAATTTGGTGAGTCAGTTTGCAGGTTTTATACATTTTTTACCAATTAAAATTATTAACAAAAGCTTATGACTACATAACCACTGGATACATTGAAACACAGGTTCATTTTTTTTTTCATTTCCTGAAAAGCAACGGTTTTGGACATACAAGGTTTTGGCCCAACAGCGACGATATATCAAACAGCCTCTGGTGGCCTTCCACACTTCAGTTATTAATAAACACAAATGGGATAATGTTATTGAGAAGAAGTGCAGTTATTCGTCCTTCTGGAAAAAGCTAGATTATATCTGCAAGTAAAATCACAGCAACCTTTGTAGGCTGGTGTTGGCTGCAGCAAACCAGCTGCCTAGATGAGTCATCAATGTTATAATAATGATAATAATATTTATAGCTCAGATTTATATAGCGCTTTTCTAAGTCACTTTACGTTATTAAAGGAAGGAACCAACTTTAATAAGAACAAAACAAGTGCTAGATTAAAAACGATAAAAAGTTAAGCATGGGTGTTAGAGAGACAACCTAACTAGGCCTCAACTGGGAAAGGCTATCCTGAAAAGATGTGTTTTATTTTCCAGCACACCGGGTTGTACCCCATCGTGTCAAAGGGAATGCGTCTTATTGCCCTAGGGAAGGACCCTCTGGAGGGCCAGAGGCACATGTGTGGCATGGGCAACATGTTCAACTATCACTCCACTGGCTGGCCCGAGCTGGACGAGATCATGAGAACTCCCCAGCCGCTCATCTTCATCATGGAATTGGTGCAGGTAAGTTCCGGAAGCAGATGCTGCTTACTAAAGGAAGGTGAGAGAGCAGAGCCTCCAACCTATGCCATTAATCTTGGGTGTTATTTTTCATTTAAAGTCAGCGTGATTTATTCAGTTAAGTGTTGAATATAGTAATCGTTGCCATATACACTAGTGTTTGTTCAGTAACGGGAGTCTCCCTGTCTCTCCAGCCCTTCGGTAAACAGAAAATGCATTTTCAGCTCGGGATACTAATTTTATGCAATCAGGAGAGGGAAATCACACGATTCGCTGACAAAATTAGAACTGCAACTCTTAAATTGAATTGAAAAATTGGCAATCCACCTGAAAATGTAGTTACAGTTAAAGACCTGGAGACACACTGCTGAACAAACACTATATTGCAATCAGAATGTGTTGCTTTAACCTAAAAAATATGTTTAGTTTTCACCAAAATATATCACTTACCCTACCTTTAACCACTATGAAATAAAAACGTCTGGCTTTTCGAGGCTATGTCTGATCTGACTGAATAGCAAATATATATCTTAAGTGAAAGAGACGGATGGAAATGAAGTAAAGGTGGAGCACGCACATCCAGCATATTCGAGTTGACAGGTGCTGGACAAAAATACGTACAATGCAAGAGATGAAAAGTCTGCACAGTTGCACACTGTACCAGGAGAATACTTTGAGGACAAAGGACAACAGAGGCAAATACATATCTGAGTGAAAGAGACACATGCACACACACAAAAATCAATAGATAAAGTCTGCACGCACAACCAATTACCCCCTGAAAAGCCAGGCAATCCTTTTCGTAAATGCAAATGAAAACAACATCACAGACAAAAAACCCTGTGCACTTTCAATGCTGAACGGATACATATTTACTGCAGGTGGTAACCCGCCAGGGGGTCCAGCAAACAGCAGCACGTACACATTTATCAGTCGAATGGGCTAAGCAAGGCTTTCTCTAATTCTCTAGTTCTGTTGCATGAATTGAAAGAACAAAGTCCTTTGTACCCTTGGCTCGTGACCCATGGCTCATGACCCATCGTTATGTCAGTGGAAGTTTAGGATTTGCATTCGTGCTCCAATTAACTGCCCCTGTTGCTCTCAGGTGGGAGACCCCATGTCCTATAAGCGCGAGTCGTGGATGATGGAAAAGGACGAGAAGCTTCAGGAGGTGCCCATACTGCACATGCAGGGCAACGCTCTGGTCAAGCAGGGTCGATTTGAAGAGGCTGCCAGCAGGTACAAGGAGGCGGTCCTGCTGCTGAAGACCGTTCAGTCCAGGGTGAGTAGATGACGCAACCTCATGGGGTGGATGAAGGGAAAGGGAGGAACCTCTTTCCTTGGTGTTTCGCCCAGGTGGATGTGGTTACATGTCTCTCCACCCTAGCCTTAACCCTAACAGTAATCTCACAAACTCTGCCTAACCTCAATTCCACGCCCATCGAAGGTGAGACACCTAGAAAAGAGGTCCTTGCTAAGTAAAAGACTAACATATTAGCATCATACCTCAGACGTAAATGTGAAATTATGGTGATACACCACAATTTGACGTTTCAGGTTAACACTGATATATCACTGATATTATCACTGATTTACTTATACTGAAATAGTATGAGTGAGGGATAAGGATGATGATGAAATTAAAATAATAAAACACACACACACACACACACACACACACACACACACACACACACACACACACACACACACACACACACACACACACACACACACACACACACACACACACACACACACACACTTTAGAGCGACAGTGTGAAAAGTATACG
>OOFJ01121082.1:3880-16667 GCA_900323375.1 Benthosema glaciale | reverse complement strand
CATGCGGGAAGGTTGGCGACGTGCGTTAAGGTTGGCGCACGTGCGTTAAGGTTGGCGGACGTGCGTTAAGGTTGGCGGACATGCGTTAAGGTTGGCGGACATGCGTTAAGGTTGGCGGACATGCGTTAAGGTTGGCGGACATGCGTTAAGGTTGGGGGACATGCGTTAAGGTTGGCGGACGTGTGTTAAGGTTGGCGGACATGCGTTAAGGTTGGCGGACATGCGTTAAGGTTGGCGGACATGCGTTAAGGTTGGCGGACATGCGTTAAGGTTGGCGGAAATGCGTTAAGGTTGGCGGACATGCGTTAAGGTTGCTGGACATGCAGTACCCCGTGGGAGGTTAAGGTAGGGTTAGGGTTAGAGATAGGGTTATTAATGTAGGAACAATGAACCTTAGGACTAATGAACCTCAGGACTAATGACATGGACCCACCGCAAGGTTGCCAGTTCGAACCCAGGCTCCGCCAGAGTTAGTGACGAAGTGTCCTTGAACCCCTAATTGCTCCTGATGTGCTAGTTGGTACCTTGCATGGTTTCCGCTGCCATCAGTGTGTGAATGGGTGAATGTAATGCACAATCTATGTACATAAACGCGCTATATAAATGCACCATTTACCATTTATTCATTTTGTTGACTAAGACTAAGACGACTACGATTTAGATATTTAGTCGACTAAGACTAGACTAAGACAAAACCATTTCAGAAGACCAATTAGGACTAAGACTAAATGGTGTGTCATTCAAAAGAATAAGACTAAACCAAAATCTGCTGAAAAGATTGAAACTGGAACGACAGGTACAAACTAGGCCATATGAGAGCTTTTTTTTTTAAACCACCAGGCATTATAATTCATATATGACATAAATGGTGCATTTAAATGGTGGACTTATATAGCGCCTTTATCCAAGGCGCTTTACATAGTACATTACATTCACCCATTAACACACACACACCGATGGCGGCGGAAACCATGTAAGGCACAACCAGCACATCAGGAGCAATTTGGGGTTCAGTGTCTTGCCCAAGGACACTTCAACATAGACAGACAACGTAGACAGGAGGAGCCGGGATTCGAATCGAACCGCTGACCCACGGATCATTGGACGACCTGCTCTACCTCCTGAGCCACAGTCCCCCCCCACACAGTCACATACACAGAAATGCTTGGTAGCAACAATAGGTGTTGTGAGACAGGACAGAGCATATGTGTATGGTTTGTATGACAGAGGTGCCACTGAACACTGCACGTCTGCAGGCTCCAGCAGAATGGGAACATGTCTGGGCGAGTGAGAAGCTACAGAGAAAACATAAAAACCACATCACAACCAACTAATGCCGACTAATCATACTGCCGAGTCTTCACCACCACCACATCACTACAGTTTACTGCAAGGCCACATAAACAGCTAAGTTAAACATTTAAAATAAGTTTGTAGAGCTCTTGATGTAATAACTGTCTATAATATTATCACAGAATTAAACGGAACTGTAATAATCGCCATGCAGTGTAATAAAACATACCATAAGTAGTTATATGCTAGTTAATGTCTTTACACAGTGGCCCGTAGTCTTAAATCACGCAGCCTGGGGGCACCCGCCTTGCTGGCAGTTGAGCCACTGACTAGGGTATAATAGCAGTCGGAACCCAGAAACATAAAAAACACATCACAACGAACTAATACCGACTAATTATACTGCAGAGTCTTCAGCACCACAACATCACTACAGTTTACTACAAGGCCACATACTGTATATAGCCACTTAGTTGGGTTTCAACTAAGTGGTTAAAAAGCACACTGCCCCAAAATATTAATAAACAACACTTATGTGTTGGTAAAGTGGCCATGCAGGATAATCAACTATTGAGCTTGAGCGAAGAATGATGTACCCTGAGGAGACGAGGCAGAAGTGATGATGTCAGACGGACTCTCAGATAACTGATGCACTGATTATTAGCTCTCAGACAGATGAAGTAACACAGGCGGCAGAGACGAAGAGAAGAGAAGAGAAGAGAAGAGAAGAGAAGAGAAGAGAAGAGAAGAGAAGAGAAGAGAAGAGAAGAGAAGAGAAGAGAAGAGAAGAGAAGAGAAGAGAAGAGAAGGAAATTCTTTGCTCATGGCTTTTTTCCCCTGACTCATCACTCCTCTGGGAGATAGAGATGGAGAGAGATGGAAAAGGAGGGATGCAGGGATGGAAACGGAGCGATGGAGGGATTTAAAGGGAAAAAGGAGGAGGAGGTGTAATAATTACCCAGGATGGAGTGAACACGCACAGAAAGTGACGTCCGCAGGATCAGAATAGGCTTCTTTCCTTTTCTGTTGAAAGAGAGAGAGAATCAGTTTTAGACATTACAGAATGATATTCATCTATTCTGCAGAGCTGCAGAGTGAGTGGGACGCTTCACAGCATTACAAACGGTTGGACATTTTTCAAAAACAGCAAATCTCACAATGTGATGCAGTGCAACGCATTCTGACCTTATACAGTTGATCAGCTATTTTCAAATAGCAGAAGCCACGTGCAATAAAATCTAGAGTGACCCACACATTCGATAAGACCCAGGATCACACCAGTAGTCAAATTATATATATGTACTGTTACTGTACTAAAAAAAAAGAATTGTCAATTATTACGCTATCAGTGGAAAGGTGTGCCATGCAGCAAGCAGAAGGAAAATACTTTCAACTATAGTATCTCAAGTGTCACCAGCTTTCAAACTGCAACGGCGGGGCCTTTACAAGTGATGAAAATAAAAAGTTGGCAGTAAAACTCTCTCTTTCAATCTTGCGCGCGCGCGCGCACACACACACATACACACACACACACAGGCCTGCTGTGATGCAGAGCAGGGATTAGGGTATGGAAAGACAGAGGACAGAAGAGGTATGGAAAGTATGTCCTAGACCTAGACCGAGAGAGAGAGAGAGAGAGAGAGAGGAAAGTGAGAAGTGAAATAGAGGGGGAGGTAGAAGGGGGGACGAGGAGAAAAGATGGAGAGAGTGGAGGCAGTAATAAAGATTGAGAAAAAGAAAGAGTGGGTCAGTGTGAGAGAAAGAAAGAGTCGGTGTCTAAAAAAAGGAACATTTGAGTATAGGTTTTCACAGCGACCGCACAGTCATAATAATCACACACACGCACACGCGCGCGCGCGCACGCACACACACACACTTTCCAGGTACTGTTTCAAATGACGTATAAGCACCACCATCCCCCCCATTTCTACAGCCAAAGTTCCAGCTGGGATAGCAAATCCATGCACACAGTGTGTGTGTGTGTATGTGTGCGTGCAAGTTGGCTCACTCACATGTGTGTAATAGACACATCTGATCCAACACAAACAGACTCCAGATCAGAGAACCGCTTGTTGCCCTTTCTCTAAAAAAAGAATTCTTTGTGACATCACAGACGAGGGCAGGATATATTCTGGTGACATAACAGCAGAGCTGCTAGCTTAGTCAGTGACATCATAGAAGGAGGTGCGTGTAGTAGTGACCTCATACTGTATATTAACATAAAAAGCAACTACAGACCTATCACGGTCCTAATGTAGTCTCACATTGACAGACAGCCAGAGATCTCAGTCTCCTGATACGTCTGTCTGGTGACATTTAATATAACTCACTGGTATTCATTCTATGGCCCCTTTTCCACTAGTTGAACTAGTTCGGCTCATTTTTTCCGGACCAATATTGAACCACTTCAGAGGTGTTTCCACAGAAAATGAATTGGTTCAGAACCCTAAACGTTCATTGGTATCCATCCAGACATCAGTCCTAACAAAACTGAATCATGACTATTGTAGCTCTCTTAAGGCTCTCCAGTTGAAATGCCGCAGCTTGATTGGTCTTCAACGGGCCTAAATTCTCACATGTCTAATGTCTCTCCCACCTCTCTGCTCCCTCCACTGGGTCCCGGTCGCTAAACTCTGCGGCTGGCCATCAAAGCAACCAAAGGTATGGCACCCCAATACCCCATATATCTTGCAAGTCTGATCGGACCCTACAAACCCTCCTGCGTGCTCAGATCAGCCAACGCAGGGAAGCTGGACGTACATTCACTAAAAACACCGGGGACAACGATCCACACACGGGCAAAACCTTTCTCACTTCTGGCTCCAAAACTATGGAATCAGTGTTGTTCTCATCGACTAAAACTAAGACGAAAAATGTTCGTCGGCTACCTTTTTTCCACTGGCGAAAACTAAGTGGAAACTAAATGAAAACTAAGATACGATGACTAAAAGTAAGACTAAATATGCTGACAATTTACTAGTCAACACATAAAAACTAGACTAAAATATCAGGAAGGGACTAGTGGACAAGAGATCGAGTAATAAATAAAAGACAAGTCAATTTACACTTGGTTTCATGCTGAGAATAGCTGATCTACAAGCTCACATCTGTAAAATCAGTCATTGCGACGGCATCTGCCAAAACACATTTCGCAAAATCGCATGACATTTAGTTGACTAAAACTAGACTAACACTAAAATATTCCAGGTGACTAAAATGTGACAAAATCTAAATGAAACCTATTCAAAAGAATATGACTAAAACTAAAATCAAAATATGCTGCCAAGAACAACACTGTATGGAATGCACTTCCCATTACAACCAGAACTGCAGACTCACTCCCAATCTTCCTTTGTAGTCTGAAACGGGTGGGTCTGGGGAAAGATAGGGGTGGGCTCTGGGGAAAGATTGATTTCTCGTTTCTGACTTTTTGTGAGTCTGATAACAATGAATGCTATGAATACTGTTCTGTTGCAAGTGGTATAGGCATTTATAAGCTTTTAGCTTCTGCCTAATCCTTTTGATCACCTTCATGTAAACGGCTTCCTGTTATTTTGTTAAAAATGTGCATTTGAAATAGAAAGATGATCAAATAAACTAAACTAAACTAAACTGAAAGCTCACCTCATCAGACTCCATCTTAGCCTGTAGCACTTTCCATAGCACTTGCCCTAGCCTCGACGACCTTAGGCATCGAGGCGTATGCAAAGGCTCAACATATGCATCTTAGATAGTTATTATCTTAGATAATTTTATGGAGACATGGCAATCCAGGGCTTGACATTAGGGCTTTTCCTGTTGTCCGGGACAACCAATAAATCCTTCCGGACAAGTGCGTTCAAATTTTACTTGGACAAGTGACTCTTGGTTTCACTTTTTTCTGTGACGCTCCTAGCAACATATTGTCTGACATCATTGTCTGGCTTTCCAAATGACCACCTTTCCACCTTTTTTTTTGAGTGGTGCAACCACTCCAAGGCCGGCCCATCTTTGTCCCTATGTCCGTCCATCCCCTATCTATGCATGTCCCTATGTTTAGCGTACCAACAGGGGGCGCTGTTGCACCACTCACTTAAGACTTCCGCCTGATTTTTTACTTTCAATGGGAAAAAAACACCCTGTCACATTTATTTAATTAACTGAGGCCATCATCACGCCTTTCTTTGTGCTAAACGAGTGATCAATCAGGCTCGATGATAACATGAAACATTTAAAACATGTAGACGGCCCTCTTCTATTGAGAAAGTATGCATGCCGATCGATGGACTTCTGATAACTTGTTAGCCCTAGAATGTTGCTGATCTTACATACATTTCATGTATTCCAAATAGATATATTTTCTTGTGACCACCATACTCTGACTTATGGTGCATTATCCGCTCAAAACAATAGGTAATGGGTCGCACACGCCAAGAATGCATTTTCAAATGGTTTATTTCCCTACATCACAGAGCAGACGTTTCGGCTATCCAGCCTTCATCATTGACTGATGAAGGCTGAATAGCCTAACACTACTATGACTGAAAAAAGGGACAGAATTAGCATGTGCTTAAATTCATATTTAGAAAATGTTTCAGATGTCAAAACTTTCTGAGATGATAGAATGAAGATGGATGATGATGGTCATGGAAGGGGAACCTTCTGATAGCTTCATGGGCAAAGATAATCAACTTTAAAATATCAAGAAAACGGTCAAAATGACCTCTCAGTCATGCTAGTGTGAGACTTTGACACATTCAATCAAGTAACCATCTCAGCTCTATTTTAAACTTCATCATACAACAGTGTTAGACATATAAGTCGCCAATGCAGAAATTCTCGTGTTGCGATGCATTGCGGTGCGGTGTGTGTGAGCTTGTAGATCTGTTGCATGGGGGTTGTTTTGCTACTGCATTTTAAAACAGATTTTATTAATAAAAATCAATGTTTATAATCAATAGTTTGATGACCTGCTGTTTGTTGCACCCATACTGTGTGTGTCTTTGTAGGACTAACAGATTGAAGCATGCTGTTTTTAATTAGCTGACCATAACAGCTTCCTGCGTCAGAACAATGGCTTCTGTTGTTTAAAATAATGACGTTATTCTGTCACACTTCCTGTCCAGACAGGAAAAATCATCCTGCTTGAATATTGTTACAATGAATGACTATTACACTATGGCACAAGCAGGCTTGTGTGTGTGTGTGTGTGTGTGTGTGTGTGTGTGTGTGTGTGTGGCGAGTGGACTATCTGAGTGCCAGTTGCCTTGGGCTCCCCCCCCCCACACACACACACACACTCACCTCCCCTCAACACCGAACTGCGAGCAGACTAGCAGAGAGAAGAGCCTCAAGCGCTAAATAATAATATAGATATATACGGTAGGCTACAGTGCTGCTTGATGTGCAAATAATAATATAGATAGGTAGGCTACAGTGCTGCTTGATGCGTTTGTAAAGTGTTATATTTTAGGCTATTATGTATGTAAGGCGATATATCGCGTTCCTACTGTGATTTATTTCAATCAATCAATCAATCCCCTGGTTCACGGAAGTGGTTTTCACGGAAAAGGTAGAGTTCTTCTTGCTAATTTGACTAGCAAACCGCATACAGGGATCATGTTTTGAAATCCTGCTTCATGCCTTTAATAGCGTTAGCAACGATATGGCAAGCAAGTGGACTACTAGCCAATTGATTCTCATGAGACCCGACGCAAGCACATCTCAGAGCAGTGTATGGAGGTGGAACATTATTCTCTTCCAGACTTTCACCGTTAGCGTTAGCGGTGTCCCGATCACAAGCTTTAAAAGAAATTTAAAAAATAAAATAGAAAATGTTAAAGTTCTTGAAAATGTTGATTGATTCATTATTTAAAATCTCTATATTTTTTAAATAATTGATTAATACTACAATTAAGTGTGCCACACTTAATTAAATCAACAATCTGGAAGCCAGGTGGTGTTGATCTAGATGTGATCAATTGCCAGGCGACTAGTGGACATGGTTCAACATGAGTGGACATGTTGGTTTTGTTGAAACTGAACACAAAGGCTGTGTCCCTGAAGATAAGATAATAATTATATTGAATATCCCTTTTTGCCAAATACCTTTTCAGAAGCTTAAAATGTTTAACTTGTTACTTTGAACGATGCCACAGAGATAATGGGGACCTCATATGATTTGGAAGTGCACACATTTAAATAGTTTTTGGAATAATATCTATAAATATAGATATAGCAAGTGTGCCAAAATGCACACTTGCATAGGTGCGCGCGCGGAAATCACAGGCAAGCGAGGCGAGAGGGAACCTATTTTCTTATTGGATTTCAACACGTTTGTTTTGTCCGATTCCGGTTGTTCGTGTCGTAAAATCGCGGCGTCAATGGTGATCCGTTTCAAGTCCAACCGTGACATTTATCAAGGCTGCGGCCGAATTTACACCAGAATCAGCTATTTAAGATCTCTTCATTCATACATTAAAGGTCTTGCCGACGTGGGTGCACGCCAAAACCCACGCTCGAATTTAAAGCAGAATTTACACTCCATTGATAAATGAGGGCCTTTGTGTTTGTTGATAAGACTTCATTGGGGGACAGTTCAACTAACACCATGTCCCTCTCAGCTTTCCTACCATGTCTCTCTCTCCTAAACGGACTGTCCCACCTGTCGTCTGTAAGATTATGAGGGGATGATGATGGCATAGGTTTCAATCTCTGACTGCACATGCCTGATCAGGGTCCTGACTCATCAACAGGAGAGGAAGTTTAAATGACTAGTTCACCCATACATGGCCACCGGCAGACAGACAGACAGACAGACAGACAGACAGACAGAGTCATAAACATGTTCTTACGCCACATCTTCATAGAAGTGTTCCAGCTCGTCCCTCTGCTCATCCAGAGAACAGTCCAGGTCCAGATAACTGCCATTTGAACTCAACTGGAGAGTACAGTCCTCCAACTGGGATGGATACAGAAGAAAAAAGAACAACATTGATTACTTAAATAGCCGTCATTAATTAATAGTGCAAGGGATAAGGAGATAACTATAGGGATGGGTGGGCTTTTTGATTCAGGGATCCAAATCATTTCAGGACTTTATTTCCAGTAAACACATTCAAGGACATTTCGTGTGACCTGGACCCCCATATGTTGTTATCACAGTGATGTTCATATTATTTTTAATACTGCCTGAAAGCCTGAAAGGGGACTATTATCTCTGACCAGCCAAATGAAGTCCCTTAATAGCTGGTACACCTTTCACTCAGTTACTGATCAAAAAACTGAACATTACAGTGGCTAGGACTAAACGCAGCTGGAAATTGTTGTTGCTCTATTATATACAATGATAACATCTAATTTAACGCATGATCCCTTTATGAGGAGGGATACTTTGATATAGTGAAGAAATATCTACTACTACTGCACATACTTTTTTTTTTTTTTTTACAAAATAAAATGTAAACTTTTCCATTACTAGAAAGGGTTTCTTCAGGACGCATTATGAACCCTGATCAATAGAGTAAATTATATAGCATCAAGGGTTCAAGGTTCAGCTTTATTGTCCACAATACCAATCACAGGATACATATAACCTCACACAACAGCTGCAGTCTCCAATTACAAGTTAATATTAAAACAATGTGATCAGCGTTCAAAGCTAAACTGCACAAATCAATTAAAAATCTAACTAAGGGAAGTTTTCTCCTCTAATGCAGGTTGTCCCACTTAGTTACTTTACATACAGTAAATGTTGAACGATGTGTGCATAAATACACCAAATAACGGAGTAAAATAGACAAGGTGAAAGTGGTGGATAGTAGAGAGAGAGTGAATGAGGGAGAAGAAAGCTTTATTTAGGTCATTCAATCCGGGAAAGGCATTCAGAATCAACCTCAGGTCGAAATGGGTTGTTAATGAGACAGGAACTTTGCTCTGTGACCCCAAGGAATTCATGCTATGCTATCATTGTGTGCAATTATATTCACAAAAACGTGTGAAGGTGACCTAAAAGAAATGTCTGAGGTTTGATTAACTTCCAAGGGTCTGTAAACTTCTCCAGTGGCTGTGGTGCGATTTCGTAAAGTCTACCAACAACACAGAGTGAGAGTACTTTCTCTAATTTGGGGTTGAGGTCAGAAAACATGAACATGAACATGGACATCTATTTATAGTTTATCTGTCACTGGTCTGACTGCTTTTGGCTGACAGTCGATGTGTTAGTCTTGTTTGTAGAGTGAGTCATGGTGCAGAGGTATGTCTCTGCTGTTTCATGGCCTTGCCTCATGTTTCTATGATGTGTGGTATGCATCATGACCTTCTGATACCAGCCAGCACGCATTTTCTGTCAACGTACCAACTCTACCAAGAATACCTAATAAATTGTTTAGCTGCGGAGCCCAGGGTTACATTCATTCTTTGTATAGCTCAATATGCAAGATAAACCTTCATTGAGCAAGGCACTAACGAAAGCAAGGCACAACAAGTCCCAGTGGGAACAAACAGCTTAACCACTTCAAAGCATCCCTATTCTGGGCATGTCAAAATAGGTAAACATTCAGTAGGAATAGCATATCTACAAGCACACAACATGTCGCAACGCTAGTTTTATTGTTAGCTAGCTTGTAGATCATGATCTATATCCGGTGAAGGGATTTGGTGTTCTGCAGAGTAAAATAAACGAGGGGACCCATATAGACCTCTGAGGGACCCCGGTCAACAAAACGTTCAAGAGGTCAACGGGAAGAGAGGAGGAGGCACTTAAAGCACACTGCCAGGATTAAGGGGTTCTGTTTCCTGTGTTAACTCGATGGCTACTGGGCTAGCTAGACGACGTCAACACCACCGCCGGGGACAGCGGCTCCCAATCCCACTGGGAACGTCCACGCTGAAGTTGTATACCCCTCATGGCGCTGGTGATGAGAAAACTGTGGAAATCCAACTCATCATGTGGAAGGAAGGAAGAGCCCTTTTAGCCCTTATCGCCGTCAGGGCAGCAAACACGGTCTTTATATTGCTGCACCCTCCCACCGACTAACATGCTCCAGAAGCTCCATGGCAGTCACTGCTGCTGCTGCCATGGCCTCCCAGGCCTCCACACAGCAGGCCAGCCTGTTCCTCAAGACCTTATCAGCTATTTACAGAACCCACCCTCTTCCGCTAAAAGGGCCAGCTCAGTTTAGACCAGAAAACACACAACACTTTCCTGTAAAAACAATGAAAACTATTAGGAAAAGACCAGACAGAGCACGTCAAGAAAAACGGCATTTGGATTCCTGTTTAGGAGAATCAATCAACTATAGGCTAGTATCCTCCAAGGGTGGCAGCATGCAAGCAAGGTCTAAGAGGTCAGACTGATTCTGTATTACTAAAAATAATCACACATTCAAATCACTGCAACAACAAACGTGTCCATCTGCAGCCACATGTCTCATCGAAGGGACTTAAATGTTGTCATAATGTTGTATTGGAGAATCAACTTAAAAGAAAAGTGTTCCACTGCAGTAGCTGATGTGGTTAAGACTGTCGTCTTGTATTCTTATCAGGTCTAGGATAAAGTTGCACCCTAGAGTCCTGCTCTCCTCTCCTGTGCTACCCCTACACTCCCCTATAGCTTCCATGCTGTCTGGTGCACTGATTTTGGTCCACTTACACTATTTTATTTCAATAAAAGCACAACCTTAATCATCAACCATTCAGAGCATCCACTTAAAAAAATAGCAGATATCACCGATACCGATCGGAAATCGGTTTCAAAAAACGATATCGGCCGATTTGTCCTCTCAATGCAATGAAGCATAATGTGTTCCTCTCTGTAACTGGTGCTGTTGAACGAGAGTAGTCCACTGACATGATAGTACACTGTTATTGGTGCAAGGGTGGGACAAATTTGTGCTTTATTATTATTATTTTCTTTACGGGGAAAAAATAATATTGGTTATCGGTCTTTGATCATTACTAATCGGTATCAGCCATGAACAACCCATATCGGTCGAGTCCCAAGGCCATTGAAGGACATTATTTCCACAAAATGTTTAAGTGCAGAATGAAATGAATAAATTAATGAAATATGAGTTTGTTTGGTTTTTTTTATTCAAGAATCAATTGTCCACAAAAAAAGTGATTTCAGCATTTAAATTGTTTGTGCTATCTCTGATCTCAGGGTTCTGGTGGAGCCCATAATGGCTTGGGGGACGGCAGGACGGAGGAGTTTGTTCCAGAGGGGACCGCTGTCTTTATCTGATCTACAGTAAGAGACTGACTGCCCTCATTATGATGGAATGTACCAGCCTCAACGACACAAAACTGGCATTTTCACTGGAACTATAAAAAAAAAGAAAAAGAAAATCAAGAAAAAACAAGCATGTAATCCGAGATAAGCTGCAATCAGCTCTTGGTTTGCGCTTGAACGTTTTGGACAGACAGACAGTTCAGCTTATTTTTAGATTTGTAGACCTTTATTAATGTTGCGGCGGGGAAAAAAATATTTTTCAACTTCACCCAGTCGATGGATGCTCAGATGGTCATAATGAGTGCTCGGGGAGGAGAAAGAGGGGGGTGGGGGTGGGGGTCGTGGGTCCCGCTCAGGCACACTTTGACACGTAGACATGGGCGGGCCGGGAGGCGAACCGTGACCTTCTGATTACTAGACAGCCTCTCTAAGGCCGCCCTCAAATGTATACTAGCTGCAAGGTTGCAGAAGAAAAAAATATATATAAGTTAGGCTATTTTCTTCACCGTATACCGTTATTGTGGAGAGATGGGGAAAGACCCCTTTTCCACTGCGGTTCAGTTCTTTTTGGTTCTTATTCCATGAGCCAGAGCTCCAAAATTGGAATGTTAATTGTGAAGTTCACTGGGGGTCACTTATTAAACGTGAATTAATCCACAAAACAAAAGTAACGTAATTTCAGTTTTGTGGATTAATTTACGTTTAATAAGTGAGCCCAACAAAATGACACAAAATTTCACCAAAACCAGAGCAGCACTCCCACCACAGGACTCAGGCAATCAATTAATACAGTTGCAACCACTATATTAATGGCAAGTATTTGTGAACTATACAGCCAAATTGCTGTTTAGCAATATTTGGTTGCTCTGATGAGACAAGACAGATCCCAGATCCCACCAAAGACAGATCCTTAAGGCAGGTATGGTTGCTGCAAAAAAATGTATACTGATCAACTGGAAGTCTCCAACCTCTCCGTGTTTCAAGAGATGGCTCAACGAGATGCTCTCCATTGCTAAACTGGAACAAATTTCGTTATGACGGACAAAGGACACAGGCTAAGTTCCAAAGAAATGTGGAGGCCATTCCTTGCAGTACTTGACAGTAGTTGAGTATATGTTCCGTTTATCTGGCTGCTATGGTGCAACCGTCCATCTTTCACTACTGAACTCATAATATTCCCTGCTTTCTGATTGTTGTTAATCCCACCCAATCGTTGTTGTGTGTGTGTGTGTGTGTTTTATAGCATGTATTTTTATTTTCTATTAGTTGATGTCTTGTGGTGTT
>OOFJ01121060.1:6537-21146 GCA_900323375.1 Benthosema glaciale | reverse complement strand
CCCCTCTCCACTCCACTCACACTCGTGCACACACACACACCCAACCACACACACACACTCACGCACGCACGCAGTATCAACAGGCACTATTATCAATTGGTATAGGTCTTTGGTTTAATCAGAAATAATTGAATCTTTAATAATGCTTCCAGATAGACATACTGAAACAGCTCTTATTGATATGTTAGCAGCTAAATGAAGTTAAACTTAGACCACTATGCAAACTGTTATTTAAAAAGGACAAGCAGCTTTTAATATTGATAACATAGCAATGAAAGAAGGCTGGCTAGTGGCTACACAACTTTTCTAAATACATGGCAACAAATCTTGATTCTTCAGTTTCATATAACATTAACATTTTTACACTTTCAGATGTATAGGATATTTTCTGAGATTCTCAGGCGGCAGGTTTTACAACCTGACCTTGTTAGTAGTACAACAAGTCTTACCGTAGCCCTACTAAAGTCCACCCATCTAAAATTTCCCACATCCACACATAGCACGGATATAACGCACAGCCCATTTCCACATTGTGCAACAAGTGTATAGAGCACAACTCTCTTGCCCAGAACAACCTCAAATTCTTCTTCTTTTGAACAGAGTAGTCAGTGGACTTTTCTGTGGTGCAATCAACAGTGGCGGAAGCCATTTGTCACTACGGGTACAACCTTAGCTTAAAGGAAAAACGTGTGAAAAAAAACAGACGTCAAGACATGAATGATTGCTACCTTAATCTCAGCTGGCCACCAATCTCCCCTGACCACTTTCTTCAAAACAGTGGGACAGACGAGGCAGCCAAAATCTATACATTTCAAATGAAACGATCATTGTTCCTCAAGATTAATATGTCTTGCCGGTAGTAATACTGGGAAGTCTGATGTATGTGTCAAAAACTGGTTAGAAAGAGAAGAATAAATGAAAGGGTGAAGAAATACAAGTTTGAAATTATCTTTGACAGTCGACGGAAGACTCAAGCCATGTTCGATTGCCTCTGGGTCCAATCTCTCTAACCGAGAATTGAACTCTTCTCATTCGCAGTGATTATAAAAAATATATATATTTTCTTGCCTACAAGGTCAATTCATCTAGGCATCTATTCATGACCAAATATAGTAGCCTACTTAAAGCTGCACTCTGAACTGAAGAACAAGAACTGTTTTATTTTATCTTCAGATATGAATTTTGATTGGAAGGTCAAAATTCATACTAGTGCACACACTGTCAGGTCAAACCAGAAACAGGACGGATAGTGTCAAAGGTTTTGTCTAATTTACAAATAAACATGATCTAAATGAAGAACAGGGAGATTATTTCTATTATAGATTTCCATCTATTATTCCAGATTGATAGATATATATGTTAGATCTTCATGACATACAAAAACTCAGAGACACAAAAACATATAGGGCACTAAGTGCATGTGATATGTCCAACATGAACCGCAAGGCCAGTTTCTCCAGAATTGATGTATGAGTTGTTGCTGGGATTGATGTTGACCTATGACATTCCTATTACAGGATAGGTAGAGGGTCGAATGGTGACAATTTCAGAAGTTGCCAATGGGAAAAAAGCGTACACACCATAGAGTTCGTACATAGTACTCATCATAGATCGTCCTTGGATATCTCATCTTCCATGCATCTGCCTACTGTGTAGCTCGCCAGTACTTTCTGCCCCAAGCATCTTTCTGTAGTACTTCCACACTCTCATGCAGGTGCAGATCAAGCTTAGCCTGACACTCAGTCTGAATTATCATTTCGTTTCACACTTCATTATTCAGACTGAAAGCCCTCCCCACGACAGCAGTTTATGGGATGGACGGGCGTTGTCAAACCGGCAGTCTTCAGCGATTGGTTCAGATACCAACCAATCAGAATAGAGGAAAGCAGATGACGTTGTTGTCAATCATGTGGCTAATGGGCTAACCCGGTTGCTAACCAAACAAACACAGCCAACGAGCACTACAAGTAAACAAAAGCGGTGAAATATGTATGATGTTTATAAAACCTGCCGCTTCTTTAAAGAAACAATTTATCATAGGTCTATTTATTAGCCAGATTGATACGGTCGCGATTTACCGCGATGGGGGCCGCCATGTTTAAGCAATATTACACGAGCGGGTGTGCTTTAATGTCACTTCAGTCACGCCTGCGGTACCATAAGAACTCGCCGAGTTCTGCACACCCTCGAGTGTAATATTGCAATTATACGACAGTTACCCTTAAAACTAACAGAACCGCTGAAAAATAATATTTTTTCAATGACAGATGTAGTCCCTACGGCCACAAATGTCCCAAGAAACTAGCTAGCCTAGCCACCGAGTCTGCTGCTCTCTGAGACAAAAACACAGCTGAAATCTTTGTTTTGATTAGGTGTTACTGTGTAGTGAGTTTAAGTAACTGCATGTGACATGTTTCAACCAATCAGCTTAGCAGCTTAGTTCCTCAAAACGACCTGTCGTATAATTGTTGTTTGACACTGTTGAGTGACGGGGCTGATGGCCAATCAGCTGCCTGTGGTCGGATTTTCGACCGAGACTGACGTCACCAGACCTGAATCGCCAGAAAATATTTCTTAACATAGTATTTTTTTAAGGTGACGATTCAGGGCTGGAGCCAGGCTAGATCAAGCTTGTATGGCACCTTTTCCACCTCTCCATGCTGTTGCATTTCCAAATATTCAAACCTTCAGAATATGGAACCAAATTAATCATGTAACCTCATAATCTAGGCATAACACATCAAAGTGACTTGTAGTTCCTTGGTATGCTTGCAGTTGATGAAAAGCTGGCTAACAGCACATTGGAATCCAGTTAATTAAAGCACAAGGCTGATTTGTCGCCTGCACGAGTCATTTAGGGGTTATTTCGAGTAATAAATAAAAACGTATAAGAATTTAAACTAACACATTTAATAGAATTTAGAAATCATTTTCAATCATTTTCACATACACGTTTTTGAAGGATTTATTTTCTCAATTAATTAACACTGTCTGAAGTCTGCCTCATGCGTGCGTGCGTGCGTGCGTGCGTGCGTGCGTGCGTGCGTCATCGGGCACATCACAATAATCCATCATTGTCATTCATAGTCATTGTCATCTCTGAGCGAGGAAGCCTTTCTAAATTGATTTGTTGTACCAATCCCACCAGAACATAATTGACCATCAGACAGCTGCGAAAGTCTCAGACCAATCCTCTGACAACATCCAGTGCTGGGGCAGCAATCCAATAGCATTCTTTAAGATCAGGCCCTGTGACAGTTCAGTTAGAGATAAGGAGAAATGACAAACCCTGTTTGAAATCTTAAAGTTCAATCATTCAACCTTTTGAGCTATCAATCATTTCGCAGTACAGATACTGTTTTATTTATTATTATTTTATTATTTTTTGGTAGGATTTCTTTTTCTTTTATGTTATTGAAGCTTACATTAATTTGATCTCTATGAGGCGGACAGGCTGTTGTTTATCACACTGCTAGACAGTGACTTCTTAATACTCAAAATAGCACAGCATTATTAGCCATAACATGTGCATGGAAGGTGATAAGACTTACTCAAACACGCTTCATGGGAGCCTGCCAGGTACAACACAAAATAACTATCCTCACTATACTTATGAAGAAGAATCATGTCTCATGCTTAATCCAATAGCAGTCTTAAAGATCAGGCCTTGTGGCGCTTAGCGATAAGGTGAAAATGTGAAAGGACAAATCCTGTTTGAATTTGTTTTTTAAAGTTCAATCATTCAACCTTTTGAGCTATCAATCATTTCAAAAAGCATATGGATCACGTGGACGCAAATTCAAATTAAGAGTTTGGGATTGATGTGTGTGATGGCATTTGATGTGATTTTTAAAGGCAATGGAATTTAAATAAGACCATTCTCCCTTTTACCTAAAATTGAACTATGCCAATGAAAGACTCACAGATCTTTGGAGGTTTTCTTTTATTATCTATGCCCAGCTTTGTGTGAATTATAGCGATGATTTGATTGGCTGAGCACAAGATTGAGAAGATTTGATCGGCTGAGCAAATAAAAGTACGTATTGAGGATAAAAAGTGAGGGCAGAAAGGTGTGGATGCAAATTGTGATTGGCCAGAATGAGATGTTATATTTTACGATGTATGATGATAAGTCGAGAGCCCCTCACTTCACACAGGTGTGATTTTTAATTTATTGTAGCAGTGAGATTTGATAACATTAGCACAGTAACTACTATTTGTAAGCTATACATTAATTTGGTGCCGCATACAGTATACAGATGTTTTATTCTTTTCACTATGGTGTTGACTTCTTTATAGTAAGAGTGGAGAGCACCATCTACTTTATCACAGCTTCATACTGTAAATATACACCTGTAACTGCTCAACTTACCTGTTTGTTCTGCTTCACTGCAACGCTGACATTATGCCCTCACCCCTACCTTGTGTTCCTCATCCCAATTTAAGAAGTCCATGGACTATCGATCTCACTACTCAAACATGAGTGGATTAGGAAAATATTTGTATTTGTTTTTATATGCCAGGTACACCAAAAAGGAAATCACACTTGTGTGAAGTGAGGGGCTCCCAGACTCTTCGGGGCATGTTGATGTTTTCATGTCTGTTGAAAAAAGAAAAATATTTAGGCCTATTACAAGATAAATCGATATCAGCGAGATGACGTCTTACCACTTATGTTGTCATTCACAGCCCTAAACAAACATTAAAGTCCATAGACTTGGCTGGCAAACAATTACAATATAGCTGGCTACCCTAAACAAACATTAAAAGTCCTTAGACTTGCTGTGATTTCGGAAAGCGATGCATTGGAAGGTCTAGCGCAGGAGTGTCCAAAGTGCGGTCCGTGGTTCAACCTCAATTCTATTATGAACGAGCCCAACAGTATGGGACATTGACGTTTTTTTCACCTGGGCTTTTGCGAGAGTATAATTTGTCAGGATTCCTTATACCTTGTTGTCTCATTCTGAAGCGGTCAAAGAAAGGCTATTTTATTTCATTTTTTACCTTGCACGTCTGGTTATATTTGGTAATGTGGCTGGCCCAGAGAAACATACGCATGACGTCACTGAGTTGACCCTTGTGTTTTAATATTTTCTAATATGGCCCCCTTTGAAAAAGGTTTGTACACCCCTGGTCTTAACGTCTCTCGAAAAGGAAAGAAAAACACACTTGTGTGAAGTGAGGGGCGCTCTTACCATCATACACCATCATACACCATCACTAGTCCCTTAGACTAGGGACAACCCCCACCTCCCCCTTCTTTGCTCCCCAACCTGTACATATTTTTGTTATTTTTTTACCTTTTTGATGATTTGAATTATTGTTGTTATTTTTCATGTCATGGTTATGAACTGAATACCCAGGACCTGAATGGAAACAAGACCGCAAGGACTTTTTTCGGTGATCCCATTGGTTGTGTGTTTGACTGTACCCTGTACTGATTGCATTTCGGCCAATACAGTATTCAATCCATAAATCATACATACACATCACACATCACATTCTGTGCTGAGCCAATCAAATCATCACAAAGGTGGTACGAAGCTGGCCATTCGAGGGGTTAGCGCCCCTCAAAAAGACTCCTGAATGATATTTATGAAGAAAGGAATTGAGTCAACTCAAGACTTTCTGAAAACCTTCTTTGCATCCCCCCCCCCCCCCCCCTCCAACTATTAATCAAATGTGAATCTTATGAACCTCAGTCTTGATATCTGCATGATCTAATAGGGTCATATTGTCACGTGCAGATACAACTGGGATGGGATTTCAGACTTGTCATGCCGAACAATCAAATAATTGCATCTGACTCTGGCTCAAAACAGCTCTATTAAACAACTCTATCTGAGCATACAATTAAGTTCTCACTGTTTGTTTACGCTATCAAGGGGAGGGGATCACTGAAGCACATTCTCCACAGAGAAGGAAGTATGAAGCAACTCAATAACTTTAGCTCGAGTCTCGAGAGACAGTCTGCAGGCATACAGTACCATACAGCCTGGTACAAAGTAGTTTCTGATTTATGGAAAAGAAACATTGCTGCCAGAGCAAGGGGATGTTGGGGTGACGTCACGCCAGACATCGATAAAGAAATGAATATCCAAACACATGCAATGCACACCTGCTTCAAAATGATCTGGATACATAGCACTAGTAGTTTGGTCAATTTATGAGAGGAGCGATCCACTTAATACTGACACCAATGTAGTGTTCGGTGCAGTGGCCCTAACCCAAGATTCCTACATTGATTGATTGATTGAATACTTTATTGGCAGAAATGTAATTAGTACAGCATACAAATGAAATCAGTACAGGGTACAGTCAAACACAACAGCCAAAGGGAACACCGAAAAAAGTCCTTGCGCTTGTTTACATTCAGGTCCTGGGTATTCAGTTCATAATCATGACATAAAAAATAAAAAAATCAAATCATCATAAAAGGTAAACAAACTAACAAAACAGTACAGGTTGAGGAATAAAAAGGGGTTGTAGGGAGGTGGGGGAAGTCGCTGGACTAGAGGGAGGGGGGTAGTCAATTCCTCTCCCTTTGGCATGCTGAAAGGTGTCAACATGGGTTTGAATGAGTAGTCTATAACATGATACACAGAGTGTAAAGAATGCACATACCGGTAGTATAATGAGTACAAACACAACACCTTAAGAAAAGCACCATACATATACACGTACTATACAAATTACAACACAACAACACAGAGATATGCATACACTTAATTCATTGAAGGAGATTAATACTTTTTTTAATACCCTCAAGGTGCAATTAGTTGCCTGGTAAGTTGCCCTGTGAACACAAATCTTTATTTAGTGTGAAAACAACACTAACTCCCTGTAGAAAGTATACCCTTCCGCATAGGTCATAACTCCTGTCCCTCCCTCTCCACCCTCTATTTCTCTCTCTCTAATGCTTCCTCTCCAGCCTTTGACACTAATGACAGCTGTGAAGCAGAACAGAAAGGCCACTGGTTAAAGCACTGCATCTAATCAGGGAAGGTGTTTTTTTTTTGTACGTTAGGCTTGTAACCATCTGTACCCACACAGTATAACTAAACAGCAATCCTACCTGATTATATGGACCACTAAACACGCGTGCGTGCGTGCGTGCGTGCATGCACGTGTCCAGAATGTATTCGAGCAGAGCTGCATTAATGCCCTGCGATATTATGAATATAGCTGGCCTTAAATGTTAATCCAGAAGCCCAGGTTTTTCCTATTCCATACCAGACGCTCATGGGAGAGACAAAGCGACACAAGGGAGAGGGTCAGGTTATCGCAAAGATTGAGGTTAATCTTGTTTGTGAAACTAGCTGACTCAGCATGTTCCAATTATTCCACATTGGCAGGAGGTGCCTATAGTAATTGGCAACACTGTCAATTCCTCCTTCCGTTAGGTGTTAGACCTGCATGTCTCCATGCATTTACATACAGCATTTTCAGTATTTTCTCAATTTGTTTTTTCCTTTTTCCTCAAATCATTTTATTTCAGTGGTTCTCAAATGTTTGTATTAGGCCATGGGGACCCTGGATCTGAAAACATTGTTAAAAGGTTTTCGAAGATATCCCACATGTTTCTTCATTTGTTTTTCTTTGTCTTTTTCTGCATGATAAACAAAAAGCTTGCTAGTGTAGCCCCCAGCCAATAACCAGCCCACAACAGCCCTGCCAATCGGGCTCAGCCCTATTGGCACGACGCGCTGCACGTTGGACTGGCGAGTGAGAGTCCCGGGTTCAATCCCCAATCCCCAGCATGTAGATTGGCTATTGACTCGTCAATGTACTTAGGGTTAAAGTGGTTACCGGTAAGCTTAGTTTAACTTGTGCTGTGGTGAACTACTGGAACTCCTCCAGTGATCAATTTACTATTGCCAACTCAGTTCCTAAACATATTAGTTATCATTGGCTTCCAGTCACATAATGATATTTGTGGAAATGAGCAAATTTGTTTTTGATTGTAACATCCTCAACCTTAATGTATTGGAATGAATTACGAGTTATGACAGAAACAATAAGCCAGCAAGTAGGCTAGCACTAATATACTGTATCACTAGTTTTCAACTCTCAACTCAAATGTATAGAAACTGCCAGTATTCAAGCATGGACAAAGAATGCAGAAACGCAAATCTTTGTGTTTGCGAGACTATTTAGTGTAATGTTCATCAAACACTTATTAAAAGTATTTCTCCTTTATGTGCTGTTTTAATGAGAGATGGCAAGATCCATCAGCGACCAACGCCCATGTCGGTTTCGACTAGAGTTTCTTATTCGTCTGGATTGAATTGTTTGTCTGTGAAGAGCAAGACATTGTTATTATGAAAGCCTGCTTTCATCTGGATCCCATTGGGAGAAACAGGTGGCCCAGAAAGCCAAGGGAAGTATGTATTAGCCAACCTGACAACGCTTTGTCCAATGAATTCACTCTAAGTGTAATGCCTTCAGGCCAGCAGTGTCTTAAGAGAACAAACAAACAGCTACACTAAAGTCCTTTATTCCTTTTGCTATCATTAAAGCCTGACAGTCATTATAAATGACCGTTGCATTCCTTGGTCTCAGTAAATATTAACAATGTTAATTTTACTTTTTATCCTCTGTGTTTTGCCGATTTCAAAGCAAGTGATGACACTTTCCAGCTGTTCGCAGAAACCGTCTCGGTTGATATGAGAGCAGTGTCCTTGTGTGTTGCAAATGGAAAAATATATATTCAGAGCGGCACATGGAAAAATGTACTGTACAAGGCTGGACATTTTTCTATTAAAGAATTACCTCTATCCTTCCCGGAACTGTCCAAAATGTTCAGTCAGGCAATGTGCCTTTTTCAAAAGCATACATCTATGAGAAACCTTTCTGGACTATGAACTTTAATAAATGCAGCTGCCCTATGCTTAAGGTCTTTACACACTGGGGGCAATCCGCACAATACTGAATGATGAAACAAGTAGTAATGGAATAAAAAGTACATTTTCAATGGCCCTTGAATGTTGAAGTGGCCCTCCTATGAAATAACAAGGCCAGTGACTGTGACCCCAAGCCAACTTGAGTATCACGCCCAGATATAAATGTTGTATTAATCCTAGCCATATTCGGCCCCATGACAGCTGGATCTGTTCTCCTCACTGGAAATGGGAATGGAAAAGTGTCTCTAATGAAAGTTGCCAAAAGTGCCTGAGTCATTCACAGCAGCCTAACTAAATTCCATAGTCATCATTAGACACTTAGCGAGTTGTGTGTCAGCACTGTAAAATGGAAATGCCATCAAGAGCGCCAGATTAATGTGCGGTTTTGGAATGCCGCCCAATGGCTGTTGTAAATCTGAGTGTGCTATGTTTCAAATGTCACTTTGGTTGAACCGCAAAGGCACTGAGTTATACTTGCGGGCATTCAAAGTAAGTGGTTTGATTAAGTCCAATGTTTGGCTTGTGATTAGATCCATAATGATCACTTACCATGTACACACAGACACTGTAATCAAAGTCATAGATGCAGAACATGTTTCCTCCAAATAGGCTATTTAAAACTGTACAGTAGATGACAGCCAAATATTTTAAGATTCTGAATTTCTGATTCTAGCAGCTGATTCAACAGCAAGTAATGGTACAGTGGTACTTTCCTTTTAAAGGGGAGTTGTTGCGAAGACATAGAGAGGCCAGTGATGTAGCCAGTGACGACACCATAAATGAATAGCATTGGCACTTCTCAGGGGCGACAGAGACGCAGAGAAAGAGAAAGTCAATATGTTAATTACTGTGGATAAATGCTGAGTAATTCAAGCATCCTAAGCTATTATATTATGTGTTAATAACATGCTTTGTCTTGAGATTCGTGTGCTCATTTCTCGCACACAGCTACCCCACCCTAGCAGACCAGAGTCCATCCTGGACTTCGTGTCTACAGGAGTCGTTTGTTATTGTGTGAGATTAAAGCACATGCCCTTCTTTGTCCTTGTCCTTCATTTGCTATCATTGATTACCACTTTGACTACTAAAAAACTAGTTTACATCCTACCCTGACTGCCGGAAATGTCTCATAGAAAAAAAAAATACATTTTAGTAGGCAAACTCGTTTTTAGTAGGCAAAGTGTTAAGCTGAGATGGTCTGTTCAACATGCATCCTTACAATGAGGATATTTTTCTTTTACTTTAATGTCATCACGGCAAAGTTGACCATGCACTCTCTCATTATGCCTATGACAACACCTCATGACTCACACTCACCTACTGCAAAAGCAACCAACCCGGAATATGGCAAGCATCTAAAATTGTGTTGTCACTGCGCAATAACAGATTTCTTGGCAGGGTCAGAGTCCTGCTGATTGCCATTGTTAAAGGGTGCCCTCTGCATGAAATATGGGCAAGTTGTGGCACAAGGTGACTGCTAATACATCCCTGATTTAATTACTTTGAAAGTATCTGGGAAGACTTAATGAAGGTAAGTAAAAAAGGAAGGCAGGCTCGACAAGATTTATAACCTCTCCTCAGCTACATGGTAAAACGTTCCTTTCTCCTTTTCTATTTTTTGTCATTTGAACCCACCACTCTCACACCATGCATCAAACCTATTCCACCCAAAATGAAAATGTTTGTCTTGTCCTGGCACATAGCTACAAAAGTGTAATGGAGCAAAGAGTCACACACACTGTCTCGTCTTCGAATGTTTATTTGATCATATTCACAGTATCCAGTACAAATTATGCATCGGTAAAGGAAAAAAAAGAACAAAAGACAACCAAGTGAATGAGATCAAAAAGGCATAGGCTGAAGCTGAAAGCTTATAAATGCCCATCCTTTTAAGATTCACCAAATAATTATCAGTTTTAACATTCAGTCCGAGGTAGAAAAACATCCTTCCTATACCCCACCCACCCCCGTGTCACCGTAGTGATCCTCTAGGATAGTTATAGTGATTGAACGCTGAAGTGAAATTACTGCCACCGAAGCGAAAGCATTGTGAAACTATACGCTAGTTTCGTAGTTTCACTTAACTTTATGTTTACTTGCAGTACGTGGTTAGGGTTATACTGTAGGGTTAGAGTTAGGGTTAGATTTAGGGTCAGTAATAGGTTAGTAGTCGGACAATGTGACCGATGCCACATCTGGAAATGGCTGACAACAAACATCGATGTAGGAAAAGGTCCATACTGGCTCCATTGCATGCTCTTGATAAGGACTGATGACGGAGATAAAAATCATTTGATATCATCCAAACCGCTATAGTCCCTCCCGTGGGTCCCGTATAGCCCTGAAAGGTTAAAGCTTTGCTCACAATTACAGCCAGGTGTGGATCGGCTTGAACTGCTGCTTGTGTCCTGTCAACGTGTCCTTGACAGTGAGGAGTTACTGACTCGCACAGTGTAAATCACCCCAGATGAGAATGTCAGCTAAATGCCAAAACACAAGCGCAAATAAAATGTGGGTTTCAGCAGCAGCGTAGCAGGCCTGTTCACTCGCTGGCCTGTCAGACGACACAAAGGAAGGGGTTGACAGAGACGCCTATGCCGTACCCACCATTATTCTTTTCAAAGATATAACTCAACACTGCTGCATAGTCGCAAGTAACACAGGGCCAAAAGGCAGATGGCAAATGTAGCTCTGCGACAACTACTCTACTGTCAGCCAGATAATGGGCAAAGAAAGGGAGAAACTGAGATAATACAGTTTGTTAGCATCACCTCAGCTGAAGTTACCCGCTCAGCAAAGAAAGGGACACTTGCTCTTAGTCTACAGATTGGTTAGAGAACACGTTTTTTCCCCCTGACAATTACTAGTCACACAGGCAAATTCAATGTCAGTACTGTTGTTGATTGATGGTGTGGGCGACGTGTGACGTGCTTGTTGGAAATGTCTAACCACGTGAACAGTCTGGCAATATTTGCCCGGTTAGGAAATGTCTATGCTCTGTGCCTTCCTTTTTTCATTGCTGTATTATATACCATTACCATATTATTATTGTATTTTAGTATAACTTGTATCGGCAACATTGAATGTAGCTGACTTGATTGGGAAATAGGCCTATACAGACTGCCTTTGTCTGGAATCTCTGGATAAACTAAAGGCGCTGTCTGTGGTGCTGAAATAGCCTATTCCAGCCTATGGGCTGGCCATAGCCCTGAGGCATGCAGACGTCTTAATCCAGGCCATGCTCAGTGTTATCAGTCCAGCCCAGGTTGTTGTTGTTAATTTGTACTCCCCATAACGTGAAGGTGTCCCAGTCCATCATCTGCATCTGGTTGGAGACAGAGGTTGCTCTGCCAGAATTCCATCACCACCGCTTGGTCTTTCCGATGTTGAGCTGTTGTCACACCACCGTACAAAGCTCTCCACCAGTGCTGTACTATTCCTCTGTCCATGATGCAGCAGCTGACAGGGTGTAGAGGGTGGGGGGTCTCCTAGTGAGTTCCATGTACCAGAACACCAGGGCGTGGTCCACGTGCACCACACACCACATCACAGTTTCTCAGTGGTGTGTGGTGAGATGGTGTTGAAGGCAATGGAGAAGACAAACAACACATGGCTATCACTGCAGTGGCTATACAATAGCAGGTACGTGATGGTATGTTCCACACCAATGTTTGCCTAGTATGCAAGACTCAGGGGTCCAAGGGGTCACTCAACAGGGGCTTGAGGTCCTGCAGGACCAGTTTTGAGGACACCATTGTTCAGTGGTGGGATGCGAGAGATGTACGTGTGTGTTTCCACACATACATACACGCATGCAACGCACGCACGCACGCACACAACAGACACACACCAGCCATAAATTGAATATGGCACCGTATCCTATAAGGAATTAGCAATGTCTAGACAGGCTTGACACTGTCTTGGCTATGACAAAACCGAAGGAAACAACAGCCTGCAGAACGCCTGACCGCTGAAACCTGCAGAGTATAACATCCTCAGAGTTAATTTAATTCTGAGTGTGTAAAAAATGTACCCAAATGGCCCGAGTCGATTTGGGTCAATCCTTTTACTCTCACTCTCTTGAATTAACACAGGATTATACCGTGTGAGACGCCATCACCCTCTTGCACCCGACACCCTGCTGAATAAAAAGGATCACATAATATTTGAATGGCTCAATTGGCAATTGAAATTGAAATGTGTTTATTTCTTCAAGGCTCTTCAAGCGCTGCCCTCTGTCCTCTTTCTTTAATCCTGATCCCTTGCATTTCTCTCACTTTCTCTCTCTCTCTCACGTTCACTTACTTCACCATCCAGGTTTTCTCTTGTCTTTCCGTTGTCCCAAATTAACCTGACTATATCTGGTGTAGTCTGGTTAGCCCCACATATCCCCCACCGGCATTGTGCCTGCCTGTCTGTCTGTCTGTCCGCCCGCCCGTCCATCCATCTGAATGTCTCAAACTCTCTCTCTCTCTCTCTCTCTCTCCCCCCTCCATTTATCTCTGTCTCGCACGCCACAACCACCGTGCCTCTCCTTGTTCTTTCCCTCATGCCCTCCTCCACCAACCCCCATCCCCTTTGCTCAGAGTCAGACGACGTAATGGGCCAGTCCCAGCGGATCAATGATTCAGAGGAGGAAAAAACCAGAGGAGAGCAGCGGAGGGGTTATACTCAACGGAGGAAAAGACATTCTGAATCTCAACTACGGGACAAGGGCACACTGTAGGCATTGTGAAGGAGAACAGGAGCGGTGTAAGGGTGCACAAGAGGAACAAGAGGAAGAGAGAACAGGGAACAGGTTGGGAAGGAAAGGTGGATAGGGCAGCATAAAATAGTAAAATCCCCTTTAGTGTCCTCAAGCAGTGCAGCCCGAGGAGTGGTTAAGGGTTAAGTGTCTCGCTAAAGGACACCTCGACATGCGGCTGAGCCAGCATACCATTACCACATATCAAGCTTTAATTCTGATTCGGCAATACTGTACATGAAAGTTAGGTTAGGTTAGATGTACCCAGTTAGGCATTGAGGCACACAGGATCATGTTGGATATTCATGATGAATCACCAAGAGTGGGGTTGACTTGTCTCCCGCATCGACCAGCAGCAGTAATGAGGTAAAATATCGCAGTAACATGTTTTCCAGAAACCACACAGCCCTATAGAATTGAGGGAGGAGAGCGCAGGGGGGGGATGAAAATCGAGCAATGCATGCAGGCAAAAGGAGAGCAGGTATAAGGGGGAGCGAGGGATGTGCATGAGGAGTTACAATGTGAGGAAAGCAGGTATAGGGGGACGCAAGCAGGCAAAAGAGCAGCAGGAGGGGATAGGATGGGATATGGGAGGGAGGTGAAAAAGGATGGCAATGTCAGGGAATACATGTGGTGAGTGTGGGAGGTACAGTAAAGGTGATGGATGGATGGAACATTGGAGAGTTGCACCAGGCCAGGCCTTGTTCTCAGCTGATTCCAATAAGCCACTAAGCCAGACTTATTATTTGACCCTTATATTTAAATACAGTATTTACAGCATGGCCCTATAAGGGCCTTTGAGTCTGTCTGTCTGTCTGTCTGTCTGTCTGTCTGTCTGTCTGTCTGTCTGTCTGTCTGTCTGTCTGTCTGTCTGTCTGTCTGTCCGTGTGCGTGTGCATACAAGGGATGAAACAAATTCCATTCAAGGAAAGATCGAAGGAGGTTCTATTCAAGGACCTGTC
>OOFJ01121036.1:0-10079 GCA_900323375.1 Benthosema glaciale | reverse complement strand
CTGGGGCTCTCCCAGTCCCGAGTCCAGACAGCCAGGTACGTTCACAAAACATAAACAGACAACGTCCGCAAAACGAAGTTGTTAATACAGTTTTTTCCCAGCCAGACACCAACCAACCAACCATACAATAATTATAAGTAAATGTTGGATTGTGGATTTACCTTTCATCTGAACATCAGTTTCAAGGTCCGGGGACCACCAGTGGATTTATAATATCAGCATTCAGTTCATTTCTCACAGCCTACATATGCGCATGGTGAAAATAGTTGATCTACAAGCTCACAGCTTGTAGATCAAGCTATTACTTCAACAAAAACTACTACTTTGACGCATGCGGGCCACACACAGCCAATTAATTGAAATTTCAATTCTTGTTACATTATGGATCAATAGTGTGACTTAAACTGTTATTCGTCTCAACTGCTCACTGTTGTCTAAACTAAACATTTTTGGCATCTAACTACTTCCACATACTTTGTGCTAGAAATCTAGTTCAAACTTCAAAATATTCTGTTTTATGGAGGTATTTTTTCTTTTTGCATATTTTTATTTTGTAAAGGTTTTTGCATGAGGAAGAGTCAGATCTTTCAGGGTTCACACAGAGGTACAGGTATCTGTGGTTGCTATAAACAACGCATTCAAACCTGGACTGGAATTTTCTACTGTACCTGTACATCATATACATTGCAGGTTTTCCGCGAGCCCATGCAGTTTCTGCAGGTTTCTGCATTTAGTTTATATAGCACTTCTCACGGAGAGAACTCTCAAAGTGCTTCACATACTGTAAGTGATATAAAATAGCTGTAGATCTGCTATTCCCACTATTTTGGAAAATATTTGAAAATATATGAACATTTTTCAACATTATGCAAAACTGTAGTTTGATTTACTCCACTAATTGTGATTAGGCGACTCCCAAGGCCCAGCTTTGTCCCTATGTCCGTCCATCCCTATCTATGTACAGTATGTCCCTATGTTTAGCGTACAGACAGGGGGCACTATTGCACCACTCACTTCAGGCTTCCGGTCTGATTAAAACATTTTATACATTGATGTCTGAACTCCAGTAAGAACAGCAAAGCAAAAGGAGGCACTGGCATGTGGGGCGGAGTGACCGGATGGGAATCGCAAGAATGTTGCCAGTGTCCTTGAGCAAACTCTGAAGCTGAAATTGCTCCCGATGTGCAGGTTGGTGCCCTGCATGGTTTCCTCCGGCATCGGTGTGTGAATATGTGTGTGAACGGGTGCATGTAATGCAAAATCTATGTAAAGCGCCTTGGATAAAGGCGTACCTGTAGAAGATATGCCGTAGCGGAAGTGATGTGTTGTGGCTTGTGACCTTGTAGATCGGCTATTTTCCATGACAAGAGGTTATTGAAGCAGCATCTAACATGGCGGCTACTACAGGGCACTCGACACCTTTGTCAAGCCTTTCTTTTACACTTCTTAGTATGCAAAGAAAAATACATGATGTTATTAATCAGCAATCGTACTAGTTCAAGGTTTCTGTATTGTTACATCTTTACCCACAGGTTGAGAACCAGTGTTAGAAGGACACTGAACTTGTGACTTATACAAAAGGCTAGTGTTGTTTGTCCATTGTTGTGACTCACCACATATTTGGAGGTTCCATCTTGCACCACACTGGCGTCAGTCACCTCAAACAACAAGCTGTCCGCCTGCGATCTGCTGGAGACGTTGCTGTCACTCTGCGGTCTACAGGAAGGGGCGGGGCCTCGCAGGCTCCTCCAGCTCTCCTGAAGCTGCCGAGTAAACTGGGAGGAGGAGCTTGGGGGAGACACGCCCCCTGGACTGGTCTCTACAGAGAAAGATAGATGGAGAGAGAGTTGGACACGTTTTATATAAAGACTGATAATGAAGAGAGAGTTGGACATGTTTTATATAAAGACTGGTAATTGTGCATAAAAGTGGCTGCCATGTTTTTCACTGGCCCACGTTCCACAGCTAGAAATCCCATTCATTTATCCATAGATGTTTTGGAAAATCCTTATTATTAAGTCTTAGCAAGGAATCAAGCCATCCAGGCTCCTGGTGAATCATGGCCATAAAACATTAGATTCTGTTTATAACAATATTTGGAAAGAATGTGTACATATTTTAAGAGTGAAAGAATTACTTCTCCCATGAGCCCTATTGTACCTTACTACCTTCCTTCTTTTTCACTCTAATCGTTCTTTATTATTTAGTATTTATAATGAGGTAAAATATTGTAGTTTTTTCGGTACAGAATCTTAAACAATTTGAAAAAGATTTGCTTAAAGTTTTAAATAGGTTGAGATGGGTAGCCAGGTTGGGAATGGTTTCAAAATCTGATTTTACTTACTTTGTCGTATAATGGCTACATTTGTAGCGACGATGCATGGAGTGAGTAGATCACTACAATCCATAGAGTTCCAATACATAGAGTTCATTCTTAAAGAAATTAGGCGTGAGTTTAGACTTACAGAAATGGCTTCACAGCGAGTGAAGTGTAGTAAGTGGAAAAGGGCACTAAACACTATTAACAGATTCCCTTCAAAAGTATTCAAAATGACAACACTTCAATGGTGCCAAGCGGGAACTCTGCCAGACCAGAATTCAAAGCGGCCCTGCTGTTAAACGGAGACCTTTATTATACTCCTACTGTTGGAACTCCTCCCAGTGTGTGTGTGTGTGTGTGTGTGTGTGTGTGTGTGTGTGTGTGTGTGTGTGTGTGTGTGTGTGTGTGTGTGTGTGTATGCGCACTGTTTATGCTAGTGTATGTGAGATTGCGAGATAGGCTAAATAAAACCTGGTATCCCTATTTTGTATCATGTGAATTTTTGTTTTGTTTTAAGTGAATCTTTTTTTAGCAGATCTACAAGTTCAAGATGCATTGTGATGCAATGTGAGTTGTAGATCTGTTATTTCTGCTACTTCTGCATGATAAAATCATAATGATTAATGAACACAGACGATATACCGTCATCATGTGTGCTCATCATCAGCCTCATGGCAAACAACTCACACACTGATTGGATCATGAGTTGTACCACTGTGTCATTGTTAACAAAGCACCATAAATCAATCATTGGATGCCTCAAAGATACAGATAATAAAACGTAGGCATCATGCATGAGTGACCGAAACGTTGGACTCCCTCCCTCTGCTGCCTTTTTCTTTTTTACTTACTCCGATGCACCTGTTCGTTGCCATAGGTGTGCAAAAGGACACTTCTCTGGAGAACCAGAAAAGCCATCAGTGGCATTTTATACTTGACCACATGACCCGTTAAGTGGTCAGATGGCTGGGCCAAGTGCATTTTCAGAGCACTTTTATTATCAACCTGTTGTGCTCTGGCCTGGATCAGTGGGACTAATGTAGTAGAGCTGCATGATTCTGGCTCAAATGTGAATCTTGATTTTCCGTAACAAGAATTGAGATCACGATTCTCATACGATTATTTTTTTTTTCCATGAAAATATATTTAAAAAAAAACATAAGAATAACTCAAATTAATTGGACAGCCAACTAGTGCTGCACAATTCCTTGTGATTCTTCACAAAATAAGATTGCATAGGTGTCTAATTGTCCAAATAGTTGACTATTCCAGCGTATTCAATAGTTGGCTATTCAAAAAGCACAGATATACAAACTCATAGAGTGTCACTTTGTGCTGCACTATGAGCTGGTAGATCTGCTATTTTTCAAACTTTGTGAAAATGTGTGGAAATCTTTATTTTTGGAGCGAAAACATTTAACTCAAGTCTTTGCTTCTCGCGTGCCTGGAACAAGGTAGTTATTTAACCAGGAAAGGGGAGGGGTGTCCTTGTGTATCTTTAGAATGCAGGGCAGTAGGACAGTGGGGTAATAAAACATAATAAAACACGCCTGAACAGGCCGAAAAGCCACATCTTAAAATGCATACAAACTTCCACCATTGCTCCCACTGGAACAACAGGTCTAGATAAAGGCTTCATTGTGTATTATCCTCTTCAATTGTGCATATTTGTATTTTGTTTTGTATCTGCAACTATGTATTATCAAATTAGCAATCAATTAATTGAGAAACATGATTTTTTTTTTTTACAAATTGAATGAACCATGTAAGTGTTACTTATTTTATATATAACAATGTCGTGCAATGAACGATTTACAGTATGAAATTGTCTATTTTCACAATTATTTAAGTGACAAGCCCAAAATAAGGAATGATTATTAATAGATTATTTTATGCACCCCTATCTTATTGCATTTACTGTATACTTGTCACAGAAGGTGTGCAGTTTGTGGTGTTCGTATCATGCAAGCCTTGTTTTCTTCCTGCATAATTGAGAGCATACAGAGCTCACAAGACAAGAACAAAGCTGCCTCTGAACATGATCATGTCATTTGATCCGTGGTCATGTGGTCTTTGTTTGGTTTTGATTGAGAAGACCAGATTGATTCAGAGCTGGCATGTGATATTACGTAATTATAATATTCAATCACCAGCTTTATATGTAGTATGTCGACATAAAAATGACTTATCATGACTCTCTGATGAAGACCACATAGGTCAAAACGTCCTGCAACTTTGTTTCTGTCTGATCTGCCTTCCTTCTGGTATGTTAAACAAATAGATACAGCAGCAGGTTATTCTCAGATTGTTTGGTGTCACGATGACTTGGATTGCCAAGGAAACGGAGCAAGATTCTGAGCCACAGCTGATGGTGCAGAATGGAGAAATAAGCCGTCAAGGCTTTCTGCTAGAAATATCTACGGGCCTCCCCTACTGGGCGGGGGTTCTTTCTTTTACGGGAGTCGTTTTACAGGATTTGGGCTATTGTCAAATTCTAATATAGACTAAACTAAAGTTCTCAGTGTAACACCCGAAATTTGAACTCGGGTCTCCCGTGTGAAAGTCCAACATCTTAACCACTAGACCAAAGGGATATCCCTGGTGGACTGGGGGGACATTTGAGGCCTGATGGCCTCTGATGGGCTCTGAGCCACTCTGCTACATCAGCATGCCTCCCAGGTTGTGAGCCCCGCCTCCACAGTGTCTTACCTGTGCTGCTGACCACCTCCTCCATAGACTCTCCCAGAAAGTCAGAGTCGCTGTCCAGTCCTGACCCCTCCCCCTCCTCCTCGCCGCCCCCATCGAAGCACAGCGTTCCAACCAGCCTGTCCGTCACACACTCCTCCTCTTCCTCCAGCTCCGCCTCCCATTGGTCCTCGTCCTCCAGGAAGTGTTCTCCTCCTCCTCCGCCATCCGGATCAATTCCTGGATGGTCGGGCCCCAACGCCTCGGGCCCCGCCCCCTGGCCGTCTCTGAACAACGAGCGTTTGAGCCGGTCCAGCAGCCGAGATGCCATGCAGGCCTCCTCCTGGCCACCAGGTGGGGCTGGAGAGACAAGAGGGCCAAAATCATCAATCAACATCATCATGACGTAACATGATTTGCTCGTCCACATTTGACAGGCAATCTCCATTCATTGTCAATGGGAATTTAATGTTTTTGTAGGACAAAAGTAGCTGATTTGCTCTTTCTACACAATTTTATACAACAGGGTCCCTGCTTCATCTCTCTCTCTCTCTCTCTCAGCTAAGAGGCCCTTGACCTGAAAAACATTGAAGACCTCTAGTGCAAACTATAACAATCACCACCGGGTAGATTTGCTATTATTATTATAAAACTCAAAAGAAATATTATTTCTATGGCTAATAATGCTTTCTGAAAAGCTCCTTTGCAGTAGAACAGTGAGCAGTGAGTTGAGAGTTGTACAGGCTGTATGTCTGGGAGATGTCCAGTCAGTCTCTCGGTCTCAGCCGATCTGCAAGCTCAGGTGTTTGTAAATCGGCTATTTTCACAATGTTTGCCTATTGTTGAAGGGATACAAATTTGGTGTATGTGCAAAAAGAATTGCCCTACACAAACATTAAATTCCCATTGACAATGAATGACAATTTTATGTCATAGTGTCTTTACGTCATGATGGTGTACGATGGTAAGAGCGACCCTCGCTTCACACTGTGATTTTTGTCTAATATTTGACAATTTGATGTGGAACAGTCAGCACGTTTTGTTCTATGAAACACCAAAGCTCAACATATTCAACTTTAATGTTAAGATGGTCAGTCCAATTGTAGACTGGATCCCAACACTGTTTTTTCTAGCATAGGGAGACATGATACTAAGTGAGTGACAGAGAGAGATAGGAGTGTGTGCGTGTCTGCATCAATTTAATAAGGTCTAGGCGATCAGAAATCAGGAAAGAGTGAGCGATGCGCAGCGCAACTGTATGCCGAATTTAGGTGGATTCAGCCCCAGACTTTTTTTTCCTCCCTGGAAATAAAAACGTCTGGGTTTCCGAGGCTAGTCCAATTGGGGCTTGGATCAGACATCCTGTGCCCAAATTTTGAGATGACTGACATCATCATTGGGAGCCAGTGAGCCACGCAGTTATTACACTCGGCCATATTTTGTCTAAAATTGGCATAGGTCAGTGGTTCTCAACTACTGGAGTCCATGGACCCCTGCCTGGGGTCTGTGAGAGGGTTCCAGGGCGTCTCCAGCAACTTTGATAGTGTACAAACAAATGGAACCCAATGGAGCCATACAGGTCCATTTGGTTGCATTTGTTCACTGTCAGAGTTATGGGGTTATGGGGTGTATTGCAAAAATATTCAAAAGTTTGAGAACCACTGTCTGTAGATAGACAACACTAAATCCTGATTTGTAGCCTGGAGCCTAATTTATACTTTGTTATACAGTATAAATAACACATCTACAATCATAGATGTGTTAAATACACAGTTGACGCTGCACATTTTTGCACTGCACTCTCTTTTCTTTTTTCCATCTAGTTTGTCAAAATCCGACACCACACTCCTGTGTGAAAGTGCCTGCCAGCAGCACACACAAACTTGAGGAAATGAAACTCACGCATACAGCTGCACATCCCTAGTTTCTATCCTGCATGGCAGAGATAACTGCTTGTTTATCATGCTGCCTAATGAGTTGAGAGAATAAACTAAATTCTTCACATTTGCAAACAGAAAGTCGACACCATGTAGATGAGACCGAGAGTAATATTCTAAAATTAAGAAAAACAAAAACAAAACAAATTGTCAATTCTCAGCCCATTCCTAACATATAGGCAGACTGTGAAAACAGACAGATTGACAAAACAAATATAGACAGATTGCTAGAAAAACATACAGGTCAACTGTTAACTGGGTCAATCAGAGGTTTCCAGTATAGGTCAGTGGAGCTGGATCCAGTTACAGCACTGGGAAGCCAACACTGATGGAAACAATGTCACACATTTAATAATGCAACAACTAGTATAGCTACATCAGCCTCTAGCCAGAATAAAACAATAGGACCCTACACTAGTATGGACACATAATATTTAGCTCAATTCAACTCAATCAACTTTTTGTTCCAGTTTCATGTCCTAATCCTTTCCCCTCTGATTTATTCATCTACGCCCCCTTCCATTGCAACAATACTAATTAATTATGAAATATTTTGACTGCTATATGTACGCAGATTAGATTAAAGGCTCTCATATGACATTCCTTACCCTGGTTCCTTGCCTTACCTAAAGGAACAAAACCCATGTCTACCAAACTTTAACCAAAGTTATTTCATTACATTCAACATTATCAGACAGATTAGCCTCTGCCACCGCCTTAAACAGTTACAGTTGCATTACAGTTTACAAAAAAAATCTAAATTTGACCACTTAACTAGGTTCTTTGATTATCAAACAACCTTGTAGTGTTAGTGATACAAGTTGTTGGGTTGGGGAGTTAACTCATCATTATTAACGAGATAGTTACACCAGTTAAATGCTAGATAGATAGTTTAGTCGTAAACTTTTCTACAGTCATACTGGGACACTACACTAGCTAGGTTAAAGATGACGGTGTTCATGAACACCATGCACATCATGAATATTGCAACTCACCTCACTCCAACCAGTCCGTTAATGTTAAATAATATTCCATTGGTGGTTTAATGTTTACAGGACGCTTGTCCAGTCTGTTGAGTCAGCCCGTCTCTCTGCTGTTGCACCGACGGCGGTGACCTGTTCAGTCCTGTGACTCAAGGGGTCACTACTTTGCGATTTCTGAGGGTTTCTGACGAAAACATTTATTTTTATATGTATATATGTCATGACAAACATCTCGCAATTTAACACATGACCAGTGATCTATTTATCTGTCTAATATTAAAACCCGACATTGACCCTATGCATTGACCTCTCTGGGGACACAATATTCTATAGCTCACCAATTTCTGTGTGGCAGCTGTGTGGGCTCGCGCGTACGGTTCTGTCGGGCACGATGGGCGTGTTCACGGTTCATGGAGGGGGCGCGCATCATTCATGAAAATCATAGGAAACATGAATGGCACCGCACCACGTCCACGTTACACTATTGTTATGAAAAACTTAGATAGAATAGAATAGAATAGAATAGAATAGAATAGAATAGAATAGAATAGAATAGAATATTTGAGTCATGCTTGTTCATGTGAACTGGTTTGTTTGTTTGTTTGATTGATTGATTGATTGATTGATTGATTGATTGATTGATTGATTGATTGAAGAGTTTATTAATTAAAAATAAATTAATGCACAAAACTAACGTCATTTGTATTGTTGACCTATTTCTAAAATATTAGAGCTGTGTTCGTTCAACTTTGACCCCTCTTTCACATGGGACTACTTTTTGGGCGCAGTGATATGGGCACAAAAAGCATAGTTCTGTGTGATAGAGGGGTCAAAAGTAAAATGTCAAAAATGGGTGGAGTTCCCCTTTAAGTAAAAAAAAATCTGAACTATCCCTTTAAGAAGGTTTTTATCTACTTTAGTATAACAGCAGCCAGCCATGCAGGCAAATTGAGTGCATTTGACCTCAGTTAATCAAAAACCTCCATCAAATACTAGAAAGAAGAAACTTAAGGGCAGGTCCGAATTAACACCTATGAGGGCCCGTGGGCACTGAAGCTGGAAAGTCCCCCCTACACATGCGCAAAGAATTGCATTAATCATGCAATTCATAATTGTGAATGCATGTTCAAGCTGTCCATATAGAATTAGGCCTACTTTTATCTTCTTTTTATTCTATGGCCACGATGAGTGCTCATATAGGCGGTAGGATTAGTGAGCATGAAGTCTCTGGTCTCCCTTGGAATACCAACATGCATGGTAATTAAGGGACCAAGCAGTTCACGTAGTGAACTTGGTTCCTTTCTTAATTTTGTCCTGTTCTTTTCTTCTCCTTCTCCTTCTCATTCTCCTTCCGCCAAAAATAGCTGTTCTGGCTGAACAGTGCAGTCGGTTTTCGCGAAACGCAGTAATCTGGTAGAGGGTGATGCCAAACGGTGATGATGCGAAGCCCATGACATTTGTCCAAAGGGTGGCGCTGTAGCACTCACTTGAAAATGCAAACTTTGACCACGCATATCTCTGACACTTATATACACTTATTTGTCTCCTCTTGCCGAACAACTTTCGTGTTCTGACTTTTGACCTCTGACCTTTAGATCACCCACCATATTGAATATTATGAAAAACTACACATGAACTTTGGACCCATACGAACAAAAAATCAGAAGCAAATTTGTTTTTAAGTGAAAAATGAAGTTTTTATAAGCCAATGAATATTGCTGGTTTTGGTTGCTTATTGCTGACTGCTCGTGCCATGTTATAAGTTGTTTCATTGTTAACAATGAAAGAGCTGCTTGTGTCTGCCCAGATAGCTTACAGGTAGAACACTTGCCTTAGAAACCAGAGGTTGTGGGTTCAAACCCCACACCGCCAACTCAGAGTATGAGTCTTCAAGAACCCTGCCCACTCACAATTTAAACTGACTCTGTCACAAATACAGTTTTCTTTTTTTCATGTTCAGTCTATACAGTATGGTACATTGCAGTATAGTACAGTACACTATGCGGCAGTACAGTAAGGTACATTGCATTACAGTACAGTATGCTGCAGTACAGTATGGCACATTGCATTACAGTACAGTATGGTACAGTACAGTATGGTACATTGCATTACAGTACAGTATGCTGCAGTACAGTACAGTACAGTATGCTGCAG
>OOFJ01121025.1:0-18642 GCA_900323375.1 Benthosema glaciale | reverse complement strand
TCCAGCATCTCACCTGCCGTGCTACAGTGTGAGTGGGAATGTGGGATCAGGAGAGGCTGAGCACTCCGTGCTGAAGGCTGTCATGTGCTGCGCTCACTCCTCTGTGTGCCCCAGCTGTAATTTAGGGGCCGTCAATGGGAAAAGACCCTTGCTCAGGAGTGTGTGACCACCACAGGAGCAAGGGTCAATGGATGGGAATGGGTGTGATGTATGCAGGGGCCAGATATAATAATGAGAGGGGGTGGGGGCGGTGAGAGAGAGAGAGAGAGAGAGAGAGAGAGAGAGAGAGAGAGAGAGAGAGAGAGGGAGATAGCACTGTATTATTCTTGCTCTAGAAACCTTATATTAATCCTTTAGGTTTCTGCATGAGTTTAGAATGGTTATTAGTGTCCAACACGATATCATATATAATCAATATTATAATGAATAACTTAATAAACTGGACCTGCGTTGGCTCTGTATACTTGGACCACTCTGTTCCGTCTACAAACCAATTCTCTCTGCCAACAATAGCCGATCTACAAGCACACAAACCACTGTAATTGTTGCATTGTGGCACGTTGTGTGCTTGTGGATCTGCTTATCTGGCTAATGGTCCTCCAAGAATGGAGTGGTGTTTTGCCGTATTCACACTAGAGTGTTGTATAAAAGTTTCAGAATAGCCCATCTACAAGCTCACAACGCATCCACTGTCCACATTCAGCTAAAATGAATCTCAAATATCTAAATATTGAATCAAGTCACTTAAAAACCCTCTGGGTGTTCACATAAGGCTGAGTAGACGATGAAATGACCAAAACATTTTTTGAAAGTGAAATATCCCTTTAATGTCTACTTTTTCATTATTTGGGAGCCCGCTTGCATACAGTATACACTCGCACAGGTTTGGAATGGCTTGAAATTATGTTGACCCACAGCCTTCCCTTTGCTGCCTCTTAGTTCAGTATATTAATAGTCTCTTGAGTCACAGTCTAGTGAGCGGGGGGATCAAAGGATGGTAATGTCGGTGGGTTCAGACCCTTAGCTGAAAGGAACGGCACAGCTTCTATGGCCTCCTAGCAGAGCTTTTAGACTGCTTCCGTCATTGTGCTTAAGTATGATTTGTGTGCCTGTTCCAAAGGCAAATGCATGTTGGCAATATTTAGGGCTTGTTAGAATTATTATGGGTTCTATAAAAAAAGAACGTCCTACGCAACATCAGAGAGCTTCTTGAAAGTAATAAGTTGTAATGTGAAAGTAGAAGAGGGTGCTCTGTGGTGGATATGGTTTATACATGGAACATGATTTATATTTCATTCATATTTTAATCAGAGTAAAAAATATCATCTCTGTAGGGTGGAACCCTGCATTTATGACATAAATGCATTTTTGTGAGACATACATCCATAGAGTATCGCCTGCTAGGACTTTGTCGCCACGACATATCTCATATGAAAGGTTAGAATGTCTACTTTAATCGGAAAAAAAAGTCTCTTGGACGTTCCGTTGTGGAATTATCAGCAGTGGAAAACAGATTGGTGTCACAAAATAGCACTGTTCGTCTGGACTCTTCGGAGGAAAACAACAACAATGGCGGCCAGTGCTGGACTATAATACTGCATCGGTGGACGCATCATGGCACAGTCTGTGAAAAAATACATTAATATATGGAGTAACTGACATATGCGTAGTAGCGAGTAGCTAATATACTCCCATTGTGGTAGCTGCGGGGGCGGGTCGGAGGGTCCCTGGAATTGAAATAAAAGAACGTCTGTGACACAAATCCACTCTGCATCAGGTACTTTACTATGACAATAGTGGTTGATTAAGTGCTGGAGGCCTCCTTAAAGAATTTAATGTACTGTAACATCTCTAGTATAGTGTAGATACAGGAGCCTTGGATTGGAGCTATCCGTGGTGCTGAAACTACTGCACTGCCATGGTACTGAACTACTTCATTGTCCATGGTGCTGAAATCACTGCACACAGTCTATAGTGTTGAACTGTTGCGCTGAACACTTAAATGAGATTTCACTGTCATACCGAAAAACAGGAACTCAATGTGTACTATTTCCATTCCCTTGATCCGAGCCGTAACACAGCCGATTGATCATCATTAAAATAAACACACAGACACACAAATCAATGTCATCAACAAATACAAAACAACAAGGAGAACAATGACAATTTGCATTTACCTTCCCTTGTGGTCTCCTGATAGATGTTGTTTCAGACCAGCGAAATTACAGAATAAGGCGTAGACTTAAAAGTTGGCAAGAGGACAGCCTTTAGCCGCTGAAAGTAATAAAAAGAAAAACAAAGTGAAAACAAAAGAGAATATTTGAGACTACAATTTGTCTTTGCCTAATTCTTAGAGGGTGTCTGGCACAGTTGTTTGTGTGCATATAATACATACTTGGAAGCCGCCAAAATAAGGCGGCTCCCAATTCCCAACACGTTGAATTCAAACCAGCAACTTTATATATATATATATAAATTCACACACAATCCTCAATCCTCAAGCTCACCTCAACTTGACCCATGCAAATGATCCTCCTTAAAGGCAATACCAAAACACAGCAGAGGGCCAGTGAGACTGATAGCACACACTCTCTCTCTCCTCGATACACAAATAGCATTGTGTCTGATCATTTATTCCAGGTTCTTTGTTTTGCTCCTCGTTATGTGTTGCTATACTCGTCCCGTATTGAGTTCAGGTGTGCGTTTGAAAGCGAGGAAACTGGCATCCACTGTGAGCGGAATAAGAAGAACAGACGAAAAGCTTAATGGACCAAGACTGATTGGCAGAAGTTTGGCCCGGGACGCGTTCTGGATGAGCTGGCCAACTTATTTTGGGTTTCTGTTTTTACCTTTGAGTCCTTTGCTCTGAAACGGCTCTCTTGTGCCAAGGTATCCGTTGCGCGGCAGCTGCGGATGCCCATTAAACGTTGTGGCAGTTGGCCGTGTACTATACACGACACCCCAGTCCTGATTATAGCCTGGAAGAGTGAGGACATTGTGGATACGTTGTTTTTTTTTTACACAACGAGCGTTGCAAAGGTAAAAAGGACAAGGCTCTGTTTTTGGGGGGCTTTTTTTGCTTTATTGATAGTGAACAGACAGACAGGAAAGAGGCACGTGGCAAAGGCCGATGACACGTGGCAAAGGCCGTCTGGCTCGGGAGTCGAACCCATGGCACGCCGTCAAAGCTGGCTTGGCAGCCTATAGGTGTCCAGGCGGTTGAGCTAACAGTCCACATGTGCTCAGGCCTTTTGCCCTTTAAAACCGGTCAAGCAACAACTGTGTCAGTTTAGATCTTGCTATATCGCTTCTGTCCGGTGGAAATGTCTAAAGTTACTTTTTAGAATTCAAATTCAAAAGCAGCACGAAGAAAAATGTCTGCAAAGCTTGTGGATCTTCTACTTTTTACGCTGTAGTATGATCAAGGAGGGCGTTCATTCACAGGGGAAAAATACACAAATAATTTGATGGCCGATCATCAAATTATTGCTTATTGAATTCTCTGTGAATTCATGGCTTCATGGGGTGTGAAATTGATTCATATAAGTCATTGTTTGGTTGAACTACTCCTTTAATATAGTCATGGAACTGAATTGAATTTAGCATAGCATCTCCTGCTATGTCCTGGCACAGGGTGCATGCGGGTTCTCCACATCCATCACTGCCTATACCGGAAACATCTGCTAACATCTGCAGCCTAATGGAAGTGAAAACCAGCGCCTCGGTGGACTTATAACTTCCTTTCAGAACATTGCCGTGCCGTGGCTGCTTCCCAGAGAGTTACTTTATTCTTTTATGTGTGACATCAGTCCATTCTCCTCATGCTGAGAAACCGAGATGATGTAATATAGTTGGATGAATTATTGTGCTAGTGCGGATTCTCTTGGGTCAGTCGCTGATCCCCATTTTGGAGAGTGCTAGCAGCTAGACCATCGATTACCGACCTTTTTTAGTAAAGCTAAAGTTTCTAAAGAGGCCTCTCAAGTTCTAAAGCTCAGAGGCCTCTCAAGGTGGATCTCTACCCTGAGATTAGGAGGCCGGGAAGATTGTAAGGGTGGTTGCACCTTAGCATGCTAAGTACAGAAGATTGTAAGGGTGGTTGCACCTTAGCATGCTAAGTACAGACGATGCTTGATGATGATGTATTAACCCACATGACGCCACAGGGACCCTAAAAAGTGTATACGTAATGGAAAATGTATTGGGAATAAAGTCGGGCAATTACTATATTCACTATATGACATTTTAAACAGGTTTTAAATGGTAAGACATTGGGATGCATTGACTCAGCGTGCCTCCTTCTGTACATGCTCTATTTCAGCATGAGACTATTTCCATGAAATTACGTTATCATTAATTGTGAATTTGTTAAGCGTTCATTGTGTGTTCTTAAGCCCCTGCCGTCTCTCCCCCTAACCACATATTGTTGGCTTACCAAACATTATTCAGTGCAGCCAAAGGAAGTGATTTCTCACTTTATTCCTCATTCTCCTGATTCATCTGATTTGCACGCGCGGGAGAGAGAGAGACCGCTGACTCTCCAAGAACTCCTGTGTTCCACAAAAAGCCAAAGCATCCTTGTTTCTTAGTATCCCACAAGGATTATTAGAGTTATAAGAAAAAAAAAACAAGACAAAAACAAAAACTAAAAAGAAAAAAATGCATGGAGAACTGCAGGGGTATCTGCCCACCACCTAAGCAATATTACATGAGATGTTGTGCTTTTACCGTGATTATATTGGCACAATTGTGATGCGGTTGTGCTTAACCAGAATTGAGTCGTGGTTGGTAACAGTTCTAACAGAGATTTCCAGTCTTCCCTTCCCTTCCAGGGCAACATTAAAAACATTATTAATGTTATTATAAGTGGATTGGATTGGACATGAGCAACTTCCTCCCGGGCCCGCGGGATTCTGAGGCCTTCCAAGGCCAGTGTGAGTGAGATATAACCCCCCCATCTGGTCCTTGGTCTGCCCCGGGGTCTCCTTCCAGTGAGACGTGCAGCGAGGACCTCCCTATAGGGAGACGCTCTGGAGTCGGGATGCTAGATGCTTGAACCACCTAAGTGACCCCGGAGCGGACCATCCAACCTCACTTTGAGAACAAAATGTGGTACTTAGTAAATGGTATGCTTTCAAATATTCCAAGTACAGTACAAACTAAAAGTTCATTTTCTTATTATTGATATTAATGTATTGCTGTACTGAAATAGAAAATTTCCCAACCAGAAATGCAAATGTTTTCTGGAAAGAAAATCAATATTAGCGCAAAAAGCAGGCCAAGCTATGTTGCACACTGTGAACTTGTAGATCTGCTAATTTCACTATAATATAGTGAAAATTTGCTATGTCAAATCTTATTTACATTCAAGCGTACATATTTTTCCCTCTACGTGGACGTAGTCGAGTCAAGAGTATCCAAAAAATATATATACAAATACTTTGCTTATCTGTAGCACTCAAGTAAATGTCCTTTGTTTCTCTCCGGGTCAAATGAAATATATTTTCCGTCTTAATTAAGTTTCACGCCGCCGCTATCTGGGAAGCGCCGAGCTCCCAGATAACTTGAAGATAAAAAGGAAACAGCACCGTTTTGATTGTGCTGGGATCTGCGCTCGCTCGAAACAAACATAAGGAGCATTTGTAATCTGCATCCTCTCCATTCTCTTCCCTTTCATCAGCCCACCCTTTCAGCTGAATATAGCCCATATAACAGCCTGCCAAAGACAGTACAAAAAAAACAAAAAACAAGATGAATTGTGGTCTGTATAGCTCGAATGACGCTAAAGAGTTAAGCCGGGCAGCAGTTCACTGGAATACAATTAATGAGGAAAAGTTTGCCATGACCTTGATAAAAACTCCATGAGAGACACGCCATGCACGTTTAACGCACGCACGCACGCACACACACACATCTACAGTGCATACTGTCCAATATGCACTCTGCACACACATACACTCAGGCAATGTGAACAACCACTCTCACTCACACACGCACACACACACGCACACACGCACACGCACAGGCACAGGCACAGGCACGCACACACACGGTTACACTCTGAAGGACGTTCTCTTCAGGATCAAAACTATTCTGCTCGACTGGCAAAAGCCATTTCTCTGCGTATTCAATTCAATTCCGTGAAAATGAGTTGCTTAATCAGTGTCGGGAAAAAAAAGAGCAGTTTAAATCAGACGAGCGAGGGAAATGGAAGGCCATAATGTTGCATTTCATACACTATTATACCCCATATGTAGCTGTACAGTTATGGTAATTATTTCTCTGCGAAACCCCCCGCGGCCAACATTTTCTGAAATAATCAGGGCAATGAACGGAGTGATGCGACCGACCGCTGGTGAAGTAGAATGATTCTGTTGCGGGTTGGCTGGAAACCTTGCGTGTCCAAAAAAATAATCCTTCCTTTTTCATTATCATTTTTAAAAAGCTCACTGTGAGCTTGTAGATCTGCTATTTTCACTAGTCTACTTTCTGAGTGACACTCTTGTAAAGTAGGGCATTCATTTCCCAAATATCTTACCCTTTGTTTTTAAACGTCTAAACGACATGGCACCCACTTATCTTTCTGAACGGTTGAAACCATAGTCCGCTGACCAGCTTCTCCTGGTGGTGCCCAAAACCAGGCTGAAGCTCAGAGGGAACAGGGCTTTTGCAGTGGCAGCTCCCAAACTTTGGAATGAGCTGCCTCTGCATATAAGACAAGCCCCCCACCCTTCAGGTGTTTAAATCACGCCTCAAGTTTTATCATTACTCTTTGGCATTCCCAAGCACAGTTTGCAACAACATAAACACTAGAAAATAGAAATATGAATAGTGTAACGCTAATGCAAGGGAATAAAAGTTAGCAACTTGAGTATCGTCTCCTCGCCTCGTCCTTATAGCTACCGCGCAACGTCACAATATGTTTCGATTCCTCCATTGCCGTCCCTGAAGAGAGGTGACTTGACGATTTAAGAATATTGTTGCGTTGCTCTTATTAGCTGTGTGGGCAGAGATTTCCCAGCATGAGTTGAGTAGCCTACACGTCTTGTGCACTCAAGTTGTTACCTACGGTGGGAACTTTTGTAATGTTTCGTTTTGTTCATGTTGCTTTGTGTTACATGAGGCTGCAATGGCTCTAGGTGCTTTGGATGTTGTCAATCGACAATTTATGTTCCTTAATATGATAATATGTTCCTTATCAGTTAATCGGACCCTGCATTGGCTCAAGCAATATGGACATTTCATTTCCACACACTGCCTATAGAGTTGTAGTACTCGAGTCCTTGACCCGCCTCGAGTCGGGTCTCTAGTTCACATTTGCATTTACTCGGTCTCGTCTTGGTCTCGCCCTTACAGGGACACTTCACCATTTTTGCAAAAAATTATATGTTAATGACATTTAGAAGATTTAGAACACTTTCCTGGGGGTCTTTATGTCTGTAATATGTGGTTTTAGATATTTTTGATTTTAGCAGTGAGCTCAGTGTCTCTGATGTCATCGACACTACTTCCTGGACTACAATTCCCATAATGCTCCCCTATCCTTGTGAATAGGGGGAGGGCTGTCTTACTGAGACAACATGTAGTCCAGGAAGTAGTGTTGATGACATCAGAGACACTGAGCTCACTGCTAAAATCTAAAATATCTAAAACCACATATTACAGACATAAAGACCCCCAGTAAAGTGTGTGCAGCTGACGTGTCACACGCTCTCGCAGTGTTTTCTGTACCAATAAAATTCAAAAAGAAAAAGAAAATCTTGACTCTAACTCACCCGCTCTCGGACTTGGTCTTGACTTGGACTCGCTTTAGGTGAACTCGACTACAACACTACTGCCTACCGTGAGTAGGCCACTATAGGAAACGTGAAAGTGAACCAATTCAGCCGAAGTGAAACCAATGTGAACCTGCGTTATACAACAACATTGCTTTATGTTTACTTACAGTACATGGTCGGCTAAGACTGAGGCTATGGTTAGGGTTATAGAGTTAGAAATCGTCTGATAACATCCGCAGTAGGTTGGTGCCTTGCCTGGTTTCCTCTGCATAAGGTGTATGAATGTGGGCGTGTGAATGGGTAAATGTAATACATACTGTATTACAGCTATACAAGGGCTATATATGAATGCACCATTTACCGTTGTATTTGTTTTTATTTAACAAACACAGTGAAAACAAATCACAAATGTTTTGGATGGAGTTAACAAAGGCGATGCACATCAAATCTCTCACCAGGTTAGCTCCGTTTGTCAGTCGCCTCATATCTACGCTGGCTGCACTTAGCGCTAAGTGCAGCCAGCGTAGATATGAGGTGACAAACGGAGCTATCAGCAGGTGCTGGACCAACAATGATCAACAGTAGAAATGATAAGAAAGTGTTCTTAGCTCTACTGGATCTTCATCAAGTTGTGTGTTTCATGATGTGTTTGTGTTCCTTTCAAAAGTTGTTGTCATGACAACTTCTCCCAATCTGAAACCCCACAGGGCAGGCCATTTCAATAATGATAAAAAAAATCTAATAAACTGGGCTGAAGGTTACATAAATGTTTTACAGTATATGGAGAAAAAAAAAGAACAACTCGTAGCACTCACTCAAATATGCAGCCATCCGCCCACACAGCGCTAAACTGACACATGACAGGCGGACCGCCGCACACGTTCACTTACAGTACAGAGTCACCGGTGATGTGGAGAGAGAGAGAGAGAGAGAGAGAGAGAGAGAGAGAGAGAGAGAGTGAGAGAGAGAGCTCAGACTGTACGTTATGCATATCCTATCATTATGTTTACGTACAGTAGCCACTTGAAGAAGACACAAGTGGCATTACAATGTGGAAGCTCAACATACATTTTCCAGAATGAGAATGTATGCCGGCCTCCTCCTCCGCTGTAAGCCTAATGATGTATCAGGCCGCTATGAGCTGCAGCTATAAGCTCCCTGGTGATGGGTGGGTGGGACAAGCCTCCTGCGGAGAGAATAGGACTGGATGGACTGATGCACGAACGGACGGACAGACAGACAGTGAGACAGACAGAGCGACGTGGCCCTTTTCGAGTGCAAAGATTAAACCATTAAGTTTTCCAGAACCCATGCAGTTCTGTGATGATTTTGAAAGTGAACCAGGGGAGGTTTTCACGTTTGTAGAATTTTTTTCCACGTTTTCAATTCTGGGCTCTCAGAACTCAAGCTTTAGTGCCAGTACAACATATCTATAAATGGGAATCCCAGCACCACTCACCACGGCACTTTTATTCCAATACATAAATTGGCATGAATTCCTGTAACCCTCATCCTTTTTAAGGACTCAGCCAAAATGTCCCTATTTTGCATAGTGATTTAATGTTTGTTTTACTACATGTACCCTTTTATGTGATAAAGGACTCGGATACTGATATGCGCTTATACTGTATGTTCAAAAACGATTTGCTGTGGATATGAATCTGTATTGTGATTGCACTTTTAGTGTTTGGAAGTTATGTACAGTATATCTGCATGGGAATCTTTTTGCAGTGTGTGGGAGTCCTACTAGTAGGCTATACCACTAGGGTGGGGTTATAATATAACCTCACAAAAACTATGCCTAAATCTAACCCTAAGCTCACAAAAACTATGCCTAAACCTAACCTTAACCCTAACCCTAACCTGTAAAACAAACGCCCCTTCAGCGACCAGCTCAGCAAAATGTAGTCCCATATCTGCACGGGACATGGGAAGTTGTCTTAATCCATTCGCCGCCCCGAACCGTTCACTGCCGAGGTAACAACCTTTCTCTTTGTGGTCCGTTCGTGTTGTTATGATGAGCGCCTCTGTCGGGAAACGACATTCGGTGGACCGATTATGTCCCCGTGTGCACGTACGCAGGGACATGACGCGACTCAAGATGGCCGCGAGGTCTTGTTTACAAACGTGAGTACTTTTGTTCCGATAAAAAGCTGATTAAAGCTGATTAAACAATGCAATATTTTTTTCACGTAGCTATGTGTTTGGCGCTTTGCCTCTCTAGCGCCACCATTCGTTTTCTACGTGACCAGCGGCCAAACGGTTAACACTATAAATGTGACACTTGTCTGTAGTATACACATGTCGAAGGCTTGACACATACATTTTGTAGTCTGCTCTGCAGCGTACCATGCCTACTTATGTCATTAAATGAAAGTGCCTTAAAGGACAGCTCCGTCAGTGCTGTTATTCTCTTTTAGAGCTTTGTTGTGAAGTTACTTTAGCGACCGTGGCGTGCTCCCTGTTAGAGCCAATTTAGTTATTTCTATCTTATTTATTATTATTTGCTTGGACACTCGTTGCTGCCCCCCGCTGTTTGGGCTATGGAATGCCACAGGCCCTCAGCTCTCACAGCTGGATGGAACCCCTTGATTAAGAAAAGAGAGAGAGAGACAGGGGGAAATGTTTGGACATGCACACGCGTGATGGAGGACGGTAGCAAACAGTTTTTTGACCACAATAGTCCACAAGTAATATTATAGGAATGAAGAAATAAGAAGAAAATAAGAAGAGGGACGTTTTTATTGGACATTTATTGGCTATTGGACTCTCACATTTACGAAGCTGACGTTTTGGAGTTTTGTTTGTTTTTGTTTTATAAACAACGCTGTGACTGGAAACTATATGGACCCTTGAATTGTGCGTCTCAACTACTAACTACACCGTCCCTGGCTGGTGACTTGAAAATAAAGGTAGGACAAGTCTCCATAACACTCCCTGTAACTTAATGCTGCATTCACATGGGATCAGGCAAGTGGTAGACGTCAAACCGGAAGTCATTTTGGTGGACGAGAGCAGGATGGTAAACGGAACAGGACGGCACGGCAGCCCGGCAGCCAGAACCGGCGATGGTATACGGCAGACGGCATCGATGTTAAAATATTTAATGTTTTTACCGTTCCATGCCGTCTAGTCTAGCAGGTTTTGCTGTTTGCAGTCTACGGCTTGCCTGATTCCATTTGATTGCAGCATAAGAGAGACCAGTTGCTGCTTCCTTCCCAAACTGGGTTCTGAGAAACTTATCTGAAACTGAGACGCAATGTATGGAAACACATCCACAACCTGTAAAATACATTTCAGCGCACAAATGGTTCACTTAGTTCTAGTAAAAGAAGAGAGCCTAGAGGGAGTGAGGGAGATAAAGAGAGGGAGACGGAGAGAGAGACAGAGCAGACAGAGTCGGTCTACTGAAATAATCTACAAGGAATTGAGGCCAATGCATCACAAATGGAATTCACATACACGTAGGCATGATGTCTGTGAAAATGCACAATTTAAGAAATCGCATGGGGCATTGTTTTAAATGTGTGTGCGTGTGCGTGTGCGTGTGCGTGTGCGTGTGTGTTGAGGTAACAGGGTATCATTCCAAACCAGCGCGGCCTTAATTGAAAAGCTCTCTTTCTTCCGGCCAGAAATGATTTTGCAGAGAAACTTGTGAATTATTGAATTGGATCCAGATATGATGGAGCTAAAGTGGACGGTATGTGTCTGATCTCGACTACAAGCGAGAAACGAAAAAGAAATATCGATTTCCCTCCAGCTCCGAACTCTGAGCACTCTTCCAGCAGAAAAATACTTTTTCGTCTTTATTTGCCTCTGTCGAGAAATGGTGGAGCACATATCTAATTAATTAGTGCCTTTGAGCCTGACAACTATTTCACTTTTCATTAAACAGTAAGTCCAAAAGTGTTTCTGACAAATGCAGAACATGATACTATAGGCTGTTAACAAATGACAGTGCAGTGGAGTGTGGCTCCAAATTTGGCGACATCAGTGTGACGCCGCTGTTTTCTACCGGGGAGGGAACGAGGAGGGGCGGGCGCTCAGATTGGTGAACCAATAGGATCCACCGGCTGCTTTCGTCAGCACCCGCCCCTCTGGACCAGAAATCACACAGGCTGGGGCAGGCTAGTTTCAGCTTATAGGAAGATGCACAACACCTATAGCTCCGTTTGGAACCACACCCTCCTCTATTATCTCAGAGAAGAGGTTCCGTGTCAGATTATCCCTGCATGGGTTGAAATGCCCAACTGCAGTGTAGAAAACCCTTTTCGTAGTATCATCACCCAAATGTACAGGTATTTTCTGCGTGAGTGCAAAACATTTGGAGTGGAAAGTAACATATTTGGAGCGGCGTGAAACAACTGCTTAACACTTGCATGCTGATTTAGTCAGACTCAGCCTGTGGCTAGTCAACCACCGTTCGCATGCGCAGTACTGCTTCCTAGATTGCATTGGGAAAACATGGCACAGGCTGGCTTCTCGGTTCTCTGACCCTACTTTATGCCTATATATATGGATATCTCTGTATCTTTCTGTGTGCCTTTTATCTCTATATCTTTATATGTCCCTTGTATGTCCATATCTGGAAATACCTGCAGTATACAGGCCACACAGTAGCCTACAGTAGATCCACTCTCTAAGTTGGCTCTGTCCTGTACAGACACCATCAGAGATAGTGTGGTGTGCTCTTTGCTGTATAGACAGGTAGTACTTTGTTTCTTGTATGTTTTTATGCTTGGTCTCATAGTGTAATGTGCTTCACTGCCTGCCTGCTCTGTTTTGTGTGGGGAGTCGGACTGTGGATGAAAATTTGCATCTTTGATAAATCCTGTATATTTGTATATACTTTACCCCAGGTGAAGGAGTTTAAGTATCTCGTGGTCTTGTTCACGAGTGATGGGAGGACGGAGAAGGAGATCAGCCGGAGAATCGGAGCGGCAGGGGCGGTATTGCAGTCGCTGTACCGCACTGTTGTGACGAAAAGACAGTTGAGCCAGAAGGCAAAGCTCTCTGTGTACCGAGCGATCTTCGTTCCTACTGTCACCTATGGTCATGAAGTGTGGGTCATGACCGAAAGAATAAGGTCGCGAATACTGCAGCCGAAATGAGTTTTCTCCAACTGGTGGCCGGCATCTCCCTTAGAGATAAGGTGAGAAGTTCGGTCACGCGGGAGAGACTCGAGTAGAGCCGCTGCTTCTTCGCCTGGAAAGGAGCCAGCTTAGGTGGTTCAGGCATCTGGTTAGGATGCCTCTCGAGCGTCTCCCTTGATGCACGTCCCACTGGGAGGAGACCCTGGGGCAGACCAAGGTGCAGATGGAGGGATTACATCGACTCTCTGGCCTTCGGGATCCCCCTGGAGGAAGTCGCTAAGGTTGCTCGGGACAGGAAAGTCTGGAGCTCTCTGGTGGAGCTGTTGCCCCCGCAACCCGACAACGGATAAGCGGTTGAAGATGGATGGATGGATGGATGGATGTCCCGTCAAAATAAACAAATACAGTAAGTAAAGTTATGAAAGTCAAAGTAGTAAGTTGCGAGCTGGAACAGAAAAAAGGGGTGAGGGGGGGGTTAACCTGGTTGAGAGAGAACATCATAATGAGAAACTCTGGAGGAGATGAGAGAATGAGAGCAGGCTGCCCAGCGTGGGGCCTCCTCTTTCTCCCGCTCTCAATTAAAGCAGGTGCTTTAGTTTCATCTCTGGCTGCACGTTGTGGAGGCAAGCCTGGCGCCGGCGCCGCTATAGCCAGGTGCTGTTGTGGCTGGTGGCAGTGGCGGGCGGTTCCATTTTTATACTCTCTGACTTAAATGAACACTCGGGGCGGGGGTTTCTCTTATGTTCTATTATACTGTACATTGTACATTCTGTACATTCAAAAAACAATATGTATTTATTCTCATTACTGCATTACTGTATTGCACTCTGGCCAGGCGCCACTGTTCTTTTCATTGTCAAAGTATTTTGTATACTCTGTGCAGTGACAACAAATTGAATCTAATCTAAGCTAATGTTCTGTTGCCATGTCCACTCACTAAAAGTCAATGCCAGTTTGTTTGTATAGCACGTTTCAACAAAACAGCAATTTTATGTAAATCACATTACATTAGGCAAAACATCAAGCTACGGAAACACATCATGAGGTAGTGACATTAGGATACAATAAGACAAAATAAGTTAAGCATAACAAATACATTTGCAGTGCAGATAAAGAAAGAATACATTACTCAATGCAGCGACAAACAGGTCTTTAGCTGTGATTTAAAATAACTAAGAGTGGAGTTTTCTGGGAGTTTGTTCCAGATATGTGGTGCATAAAAACTATTGTAGATTTAGATTATGCTTCTCCACATTTAATTTTTATTCTAGCCTGGGACAGAAAGTGGACTTTTCCCATGATTGACCAGAGAGGTCTGGATGGTTCAAGCGTGATATCACAATGCGGTTTAGCCCAAAACCATGAAAAGCTTTGTCGACTAACACTAGTATTTTCAAATAAATACTATATAAGGGACTTTAGTTTCATTTTCCTATAAAGTCGCTTGTAAATTGGTCGCAGGTTGTGTTGAGGGGGGGGGGCTTCTAAAGCCACTAAAGATCATGTGTGCGCAAGTCTTTGGATTTCGATGATGTCACACCATGGAAGCAAACGACAGGATTAAGCTAAAAGTAGCTAACATAAGGTAAATATAATAGTATTCATTCTGGATTAAAAGAAATCAACGAAGCCCGAGATTTGGTTTGTCATAAGAGGATTTAAACCAGAGAAATCCCAGGTTTGGCATAAATTGTGTGTTAATATAAAAAATCAGAATCTGATCACAACACCCAGCAATGTGCCTCGTTGTGAGCTTAGATGGTCTATTTTAAAATGCCCGAGCCATGTATATAGAGACAAATCTGCGGAGCGCCGGCAACCATGATAACTGTGGTGTCAAGCGACAACAATGAGAGCCGATATTGCCACTGAGGTTATTATGAGTGCGCCCACTGCCCCGCTCCCAGGGCAGCGCACTCCACGGATTCCTCTATAGGGGGGCTCGGGTGGTTCAACATATTTTAATGCTGTTAATTAACTCATTTTTCTGGCGACCCTCCTGTGTCAAATTGATCATTTATCACATAGACCTGCAGGCAACAGTGATTTGGCAGTGGTTGCCACTTGCCAGTGCTCAGCCCCAGTGCAGTGCCAGGCCTGCTGTCCAGCCAAGCCTTAATGAGAGGCTTTGTGTGGGATAAAGGAGACTGGAGCTTTAGACTCTGATGCCCATACACGGCAATTAGGGCCAGCCAATCCCACGAGATCATGGTCTCTCTCTCTCTCTCTCTCTCTCTCTCTCTCTCTCTCTCTCTCTCTCTGTGTCTCTGTAATTCACATTTTTTTTATTGTAATGCCATCATGTCATGAGTAATATGTGCAAATGTGCAGGGATTGCTGGATTACCAGCCGCATTGTCAGCGGAATGAAGAATCCTAATCCACAGTGGAAATATGAGTCATCTCATCTTCCTTAAAGATAATATATACTCTCTATCTATCTATATCTACAGTATATCACGCTGAGATTTACAGACATCTATTTGGAACCCCGTCAAGGTACTCGGAGGCCGGGTCCAACTTCTAAGTGTCAAACTACCCTGGGGGTTGGTGACTAAGGCAGGGATCATCAATCTCTCCAACGCTGGCCGTACACGACAAATGTGTCTGTGGCCAAATTTTTGCTTCTTAGTTTTTCTTTTTTCCCCCCTTTTTTTTTACATCATTATGTTCTTATATTGATCATGAGACCCAATTACTCAATGTCAGTCTGCAGGTTTTCTTCAGAATGTAAAAGTATGAGACTGATTTACTAGGACGCTATCGAGTGTCATAGTAAATCATAGGAGTCCACGAGGACGTTGGTTCTCTAACCTTTTTTTATTTTATTTTCAAGGACCCCCATAACTCTGAGAGTTACAGACTTCTAACAGTGTTTAATTTAAGGTCTATGCCGGCAAAAATAGAATTTTGACAAATGTCCACCACATGTCAGCATGGCAATGACCCCTAAGGTCACAGTCACTAAAACAAAAGAAAATAGTGTTTATTCATCAGCTCTCACTGAATATGCATTCTTTGTGACATCCATCCTCGGTGCCACGGAGGGAGTGACTGTGTTCTTGTTTTGGTAGCAGGGTAGCGGGTAACAGGGTTCGTTCATCCTCTATGTTTGGATGTTCTCTGCGGATACTTATTGGATTACCCAAATTCCGGAGGATCACACGTATGCATAATTCATAGCACATGGATTACTAAATGAGGGCAAAGATAGAGCTTAGAAAAACGTACTGTAAAAGCTCCTTTAGGGATGTTTTGGCAGAGAGAAATACTTTGTGTTATTGAACAGAGATGATTTTTTTTTCTTTTTTCCGGAGAATGTAAACCACGCCGCGGGACACGTGGATAGGAACTTTAATTTCAGTGACACAGCAGCAGATGCATAAGATAACGTGATGTGGAGGGTTTGCTACAGTGTAGAGAAAACGTTAGGGAGGGTGATGTTGGTCAGCTGGGAGTGTTGGGCGGGAGGTGTAGGATGAAGACCTTACGTCCTCCCGATGAGGGCTCCTCACTGGCAGGTGAGGCCAAAGATATTAAAAACAATAGATGCCTCATTGGCCGCTGCAGGTTGTTGGAGCCATGTGTGTTGACGGGAGGGTGGAAGCGCGTTAGGAACAAATGAGGAAGTGCGGAAGGCACGCCACACCATGCTCAAAACTCAAGTGACTACTGGCCAATGACATCCTCAATGTGATGCATGCGGAAGCTTCTGCGAAGCACCAAGCACGGAAGCTTCGCCCCAGACCAAGGTCTATCTAAAGAGGTCGGGAAGCGTACTACGGTGGAGTCCATATTGCTCCCTGGGAGGAAACGGACATGCGCAATGTGCATGTACGTCCTGTGGTCTCCATTGCACATGTCTGTTTACTCCCAGGGAGCAATATAGACTCCACCGTAGTAAGGAAGTATGGTCTTCGCTTCCTATCCTTGCGCTACTATCCTTGCCCCAGACCAGGAAGAGGCGTCTATCTTTCCATGTCTATGGGTGAGAACAGCAGTGACAACACAGAAATCTGTGTGGGGAGGAATTAATTGGCATAAAGACGACATTGGAGAAAAAGTGTGTAAAAAACAATGGCTACTCTAGATAATGGAAGGCACATGTATTGTTAAAAAAAATTGCTGAATGTTAAACAGTTGACCTTCAACAACTTATACTGTGCACTTTGTCCGCCAGAATTCCTCAGAGCTCCATACTAGGGTATTCTCGTTTTGTTGCTCTACATTAAATTACTTTGCTGAAATTGCCAATGCTGGAACACTGAATGCATGCAATAAATTGTGTGGCTGCTGGTTTGAATGGTAAAGGTACAGAAAATGCTGCCCTTCTTGGAGAGAAGGAAATAAAAAAGGGTACACCGGCGACAGACTCTGGTAAATATGACGGAAGACACCTTAGAAAACATGGCACTTAAAGAGAAATGCTCGCTCATCAATCACTGCCCAGTTTGGGCCGAAAGAAGCAGGGACAAAAATGTCTGGGGCTTTCAGGTACAAAAAAAAAAGTGTTCATTTTTCCTACAGAGACGCGGTGTTCAAATGGAGAAAAAGCGTAACAGTCCTGTCACTGTCTGGCAGAGCTTGTAATACCGCAGGTTAATGGCATGTCAAATGGTTCCAGGAACACATTGTCTCTCCCAAGGACAGGTGAGCTACAGGTCACTCATCGTATTACAGTAGTTAATGTGGTCATTCACACCAGCAGCCCGATATATATACCAGTGTGATGGAATATCCTCCTTTTCTTTGTTGGAGTTACAAAACTGTTTAATGAGTTGGTACTAGCCTATTTTAGATTTTAGACATGCGTCGTCTCTGCCACGTGTAAACTTCATTATGAACAAAACTGTTACTTTTCAGGATTCAAATTCAAATGCGGCCAAAGTAGATCGACAAGCTTGAAACATGTTGCTTTGTGCCACTCTTGTGGATCTGCTAGATTTGATGCTTTTGTGTGACGCTGCAGTATGATCAAGGAGGGAGTTAATTTACGAAAAACACCAAAATTTAAATATGCAAATAAGAGGTTTCTGCCCGAATGTTTGTGGTGTATCTTGGTGTACATGTAATGAATGTTTTGTGACTGGCTGGCCACCTTGTCGTACACAACACTATAATAATAAAAGAAAATCTCTATAGTCTTCAGAAAATTCTTTGTAGAATCTGCCTGAGGTCTTAATATATTAAAGGGGGGAAAAGTGACACAGATATACCTCTGGTATTTCATATGGCCTGTTTTCTTATTCCCATGGGGTAACTATAGTCTACATTTTGGAGTTTAATAGGAAAAACATTTCCTTCTAAAACATAACCATCAGGTGTCATCCATCCATCCATCCATCCATCCATCTTCAACCGCTTATCCGTAGTCGGGTCGCGGGGACAACAGCTCCACCAGAGAGCTCCAGACATCCCTGTCCAGAGCAACATCAGCGACTTCCTCCTGGCGGATCCCGAGACGGTGCAAGGCCAGGGAGTCGATGTAATCCCTCCATCTGGTCCTTGGTCTGCCCCGGGTTTCTCCTCCCAGTGGGACGTGCATCGAGGACCTCCCTAGGGAGACGCTCGAGAGGCATCCTAACCAGATGCCTGAACCACCTAAGCTGGCTCCTTTGCAGGCGAAGAAGCAGCGGCTCTACTCTGAGTCTCTCCCGCGTGACTGAACTTCTCACCCTATCTCTAAGGGAGACACCAGCCACCCGTCGGAGAAAACTCATTTCGGCCACTTGTATTCGTGACATTATTCTTTCGGTCATGACCCCCACTTCA
>OOFJ01121008.1:0-10704 GCA_900323375.1 Benthosema glaciale | reverse complement strand
TACATACACACACACCACCTTCCCAAATGTGCTGACCTCATCACATTTGTCATGATTCCTATGGCTGTTTTTAGCCCAATGAGTGTATTTTGTGCAAAACTAATGCTTTGAATGGATTCAGAATCATGTAAACCCCCTAGTTTGATGTGTTACATGCTACATGTTACAAGCATTAAAAAAGTTTGTCATTTTTCCCCTGCCATAGGATTATAATGGTAGGGTCACAAGAAACCCATATTAAAAAAATGCCCAATAGCGACAGCCGGTCAGCAAGTGGATTCATGAATGTATGTATATAGACAATGTTTTAGGCCAATAAAAAAGACTATATACCAAATTTCCCACTTTAAACAAAAGAAGCCTGTCGGCTGCCAGACTAATTCACTCAATCCCAAAGTCATAGCGCAGCCACGCCCGGCAGTTCTCAACAGGCCCGAAAATTAAGGCCTGGCCTTGGCTACCAGGGCCCTAACTGGGCCCTAACTGGGCTGGCCGAGGCCCCGCCTGGCCTTACTAATTAGCACACGTTTTATACCCAACCCGGCCCGAAAACGTCAATAAAAAAGGTCCACAATACATATGGGCATTCCCTGACCTGTTGTTTCAGCGCAAATGGCGTGTACGTAGCTTAGTAGGTCTAGTAGTACATATATGTACGCGCACGCACACACACACACAGTCACACACACACACAGTCACACACACACAGAACATCCCATATCATCTCCTAATGGGTGCGGTGCCACTTCCCATTAACATCTACCAGCAGATGTCAGTGTACCATCAACAGGTGAATGATCCCTTATCAGTATCTACATTCCTAGCCCCTATAGCGGTTCAGACATGAGCCTGATTTATACTATACTTTTTATATGTTGTAAAATGATGTGGCACAACAAGAACTGATCTACAAGCTCACAACGCATTGCAATTAAGTCGACTACATTTTTATTTTACAAAATGCAAATATTTCAAAAGTAGTATATTTTTCCCACTCCAGTGCAAGAGTCTGTGAGTGAGCTCAGAATGGATGGGCTGGCAGAGACCCCGCTCAAGGCAGTGGTAGTATAAAGGCTGAGAGACAGACATAGCACTGGCCTGGGCAGCTTTTCCGAATGAATTTTGCATAATAAAGTCCATAACACTCAATATCCTCAGTAGTCGTCTGCCATTTATGATACCACCATTTATGATACTGGATGGATTTATGGGTATTAAAATGCCCACCCTCTCTCCCTGAAAATTGGATTTCCATTGGTAAGGAATTTTAACAAGGGAGACTAATTTGTTGGCAGCATTTTGCCTTTTTTTCCACTCACTAAAAGTGAGAGGGTCTGGATGTGCAACAGAACGGTGATTTGTATACATCTCCCCTTCCGTCTTCTACAAAATAAGTGTTATGCAAATCAGTGGATGTTTTTTTCCCCTCAGTCATGAGCAAAGATTTGTTTACAGAGAAGTCCTCAAAACCATCTCAATTAAATCTTAGAAACCATTACTACAGCTGAGCAGTCAACCATATACCACTTCCCAACCTGCCCCCTGAAATGGTGATGCATTTGCACACCCTTGTGGTAATATCATAACATTACACAGTGTAAGTAAATTACATGTTTCTTTTAATGATAACAAATTATACCTTTCAGAAAATGAATTCTAAAAGGAAGTAATATATTTGACTTTCAAGTGGAGCAGACCACAGAACTGCAAGACCAGACCAGACAGATCAAGCTTGTGGCATCCAGATTGAGTGCAGTAGCCACTTTAGAGCTACCCCTTTCTGTAAATTGGCTTGTGGGATAATCATAATCCTGTTGATTCAAAATTAAGGGATGAATGGGGTACAATAACGTCCAGCTTGTTCTAAAAATGCAAATAGGCCTATATATGCTGCAAGCAGAATATGTTTACTTTTTTTTTTTAATGGAGCAGAGTGTGAGTGAGGGAGAACTTTAGACTCAGCTGGGTCTCAGCTAAGGAAAAGTGTACCTTGAACAAAGATTATGTGATCCACCTAGAATGTACTCACATTTCGTTTTGGGAGCTGTCAATGGTCATATCTGCACGAGTATGTATCTTGAACAGTAGGGGGGCAGTATCGGACCACTGCCATCTTGCCAGTTGCTAACTAGGTGGAACTTTCCCTTGACAGCCCATTCATCCAAACAGAAAAGTCCTAATTGTATTAAACAACATCAAATTCAGCAACATTGCAGCTCTAAGTCTCTTTCAATCACTCAGCCCTGCATGCTAGCTCTGGTCCATAGCTCTATTGCCTTGATTAGAGCTATCGATCTGAAATATGAAAACCACAACAATAAACCTCAGACAATAAATCACAAGACACTCTGACCAAATAATAGACCATTGAAATGAGATTCACCTTGTCCAGTTGTCCCCTTTCCAGTTGGGTGCTAAAGTGGCATGTGCTTCACTGCTTGGTGTCCATTTGTTCCATAAGGTTTGGCTTTTGACCGTCAGTCCTTTCCATAAGCCTTGACAAAACATTCTATATGACATACACAATCTGTCTGGTTACCACTCTAACACTGAGGCTCTTTTATTGTTTACCCCTGCTATCTGCAGCACCATGCTGGGCGTCGGCAGTACCACAGGTGAACTTGATCCACCTAATCAGTGCACATTGATGTGCTTTTGAAGTTTGGACAGGAAACTAGTCAAATAAAGGTCTGTGAGACCCAACATGGCAGGAAGCCTTCCACAATAAAAGTTTCACCATCCCGGGGTCCGTTACACAAAGAGGTTGCTTTACTAAAACGAGGAGGGAGGGCGAAATCCACAAGCACCGGCCGGCTTTCGCCCTTGCTGGAAACGAGTGCTTCCAAACTCCAAAATCACCTGCAAGGAATTTCTTGCAGAATATTTTTTATGAAAAAAACACTTTGCAGATTGATAGAAAGAGCTCACAAGAGTCACAAATCACCAAGCATGATTTAGGCATTAGACAGATATGCAGTGGTCATGGGTAGGCCTATAGTACATGACATGTAATGAGCTGCTTGGGCACAGTATACACAGGCTGAATGCACTGACAGTACTACATCACTAGATGGCAATCAATGACTGACCATCCTTCACTTGCAGTTGAGATGGGGTGATCAACACACATAAAATATAAATACACAATGTAATGTTTAAATCCTAGGGTGAATAGTGAATAGTGAGTATAGTTCCAAATGCACATGGATGTTTCAGAATATACTACAGTACATTTACTGTAATCTCAGGGACAATATTTATCATTCATTTTGTCCTTTCCTAATAATAACTTAATGAGTGTAATAACTTAATGAGTGCTTTAGTAGGCACTTAGGATATAATCATAACATGAAGGTGTCACAATGCACATGTAAGGCCTTAACCTTCTATAGCTTGCAGGCCTAATTGAGGGTTAACCTTCAACCGGAATACCGGACATCTCGCCGGGTTACCAAGTCGCCGCAGTGGAAAGTCGAGAAACAATTTAATTAGTAATTAATTATATATTATATTAAAGATAATCGGTGTAGTATGTCAAACCCAGATCTAGCTGTTATAGTTCATTTCGAAATTTAGCAAATTATTTTGTGCAATTAAATGGTCAGCTAGAATCTAGCTATCATTATCTAGCTGCTAGATGATTAAAAAAGGTGAGTGATTTGTGCATTAGGAACAGTGTTATCTTTTGAGGGAGTAAAATGTAATAATTGACATTTACTCTCTTGATATAGCATTCCTACTCCATCTGGTGTAAACTCTAAACAACTATACTCTAGTCTCGACCTCTCAATTCAATGCAATTAAAATAAATGTTTAAGGTGTTTTAGAAGTAAAACTAAAATGCACTAAACCGTGGCCAGTCGGAAAAGCGGTGACTTCTCCGTATACCATTGGAAAGTGTAATAGGTTTCTTCAGTGTGACATTTCAACAAATTACTGACCTTGTCTGCTGCTGATTTTCAAACTGTGAGCAATTCCCACCATTCTATCCAGTTACACAAGATGAAAACAAGACCGCAAGGACCTTTTTCCAGCGATATCCTGTGGTTTGACTGACTGTGCTCTGTACAGTTTACATTTCCGCCTAATAAAGTATTCAATCAATTAAATCAAAAAGGAAAATAACTGGGAAATATAATTTAAACACATGGGTTGCTAGTAAGTCCTGTGAAATCACAACGAAATAATGTATGTATGCTGTCAATCAGGCCCATGGGAGACTGATGGTAAGAGTTTCCAGGGACAGTGCAGAGTGTTGAGAGGCAGGGGCTGAGCCTGAAATCCCATAAGACGGCACTTTTGGATAAAAAAATGTGGTTACAGCAGATCTACAAGCTCACGGCGACTCAACCTATAGCACTCTTTAGCTAGTGGAGATGCAGTGTACGACATGGATTTCTAAACAAATTTGTTCAGCACACAATGCTGCGATCATAGTTCAGGAGACTTTGTAAAAAAGCAATTACCCTGAATGCAGATTGATTATGGCACAGATGTGCATTTCTTTCACCAAGTAAATGCTGCATTTAATTAGTGGCCTGGAAAGGACAGGTGTTTTACAGACGGGTAAAAGACCAGGGGCTGAAGCCCCCTTTGATGTCTATGTGTGCACTTCCCCATGAGAGTGTCTCTTACCAGCAGAATAGATTCTTCACGCCTTACCAGTGCTTCTGCTCCGGTTGTTTTAGTTTTCTTCCTCCACACACAATCTTCTGTCCTCCTCCACAGGAGAGGGGTCTGACTTGTCTCCTGTTGGCTTGTGGTCTTCTCTGACTGCATGCCTGCTTCTCTCCCGCACACCGTCCTCTATCCCTCCTCCACATCAGCAGACAACGTTAGGCCTGACTTTAGCACTACTGTCATCTTGGCTCACTAGGCCACACAGAAACTTGGTCCTACATGCTTGTAGGACTGCTACTCGACGTTGCTGCTTGACACAACACAGACTAGATCCACGCTAATACATATTAATTTTAAAAATAAGTCAGGGTTTAAAACTATCAGAGACTTTAGAAGACACTACTGTTTCTGTTTTGTTTTGAAAACTCCAGCATTTAGTCTGGAATGGTTTGTTTTTAGAGGTCTATACTATGAGTTCTTTGACTTCAATGCATTCCATCACATTTCCTCTTAGTTTTCCTCCAAACTTTGCACACACGTATATGAGAGGGGGGCGGCGGTGGCTCAGGGGTAGAGACTGGATGGCAACCGCAAGGTTGCCGGTTCAAACCCGGGCTCCCCCAGAGTTAGTGTTGATGTGTCCTTGAGCAAGACACTTAACCCCTAATTGCTACTGATGTGCTAGTAGGTGCCTTGCATGGTTTCTGCGGCCATCAGTGTGTGAATGTAATGCACAATCTATGTAAAGCGCCTTGGATAAAGGTGCTATATAAATGCACCACACACACACACACACACACACACATTGGCGCAAGCCTTTTAGTGCACATAGATCATGATGAAATATCTCTGAAATGCATTAGATTAAAGAACTGTTTCACACACAGCCTTACCATGCCTGACTGGCTGTGAATGCAGTTTATAACGTCTTGTCATCTTATTATGATGTAATGTGACAACTACTTCAGCTGAGTCAGAGGAGCTGCATGGCCTTTACGATGCTGCACGCAGACTCGAGACTTAACAATCCAGCTGACAAAGAGTCTTCCTTCTTGGAGTATAAGGTTTACTACTTTGGTCGTTCTTGTAATGGGGCTCCAGACAACATACAGTACCAGACAGTGAGGTTGTACTACGCCTCTCTCCGGCAAAGAGATTTGCTGGAAAAAAGGAGGGGGCCATAGACCGTTGGGGCACCAGGGTAACTAAGTATATAGGCTCTAAGTGGTTAGCAGACAGACACTCTTGCCAAAGTGACTTAATTATACGTGCAAGTTCAGAGTAAATGGCATAGACCTTATTCATCAAAAGACAGGGTTAATGGCCAGATAAGTAGAGTGCAAAGAAACAATTTAGTGCTTGAAAGAAACTACCGGGTAAACATCAAACCCAGCAGTCTCAAGGTGTACTGTATATCAGGTCAGGTAGATCATGTCTTTAATGAGGATGCCTTCCATTGCCCTGTTGCTGTAGTATTTAGAACCTGGTGTAAGCAGCAACTGGAAAGGGCAAAAGGTGGGAGAAATGAAACCAGTCATGCTGGAGCATTCTGGGAAAGTTGAAGGGCTTCGAATGAGCATGCTGCTTTCTCAGAAGAATAAGAATAATAAGAATATGAATAAGAATAGGAATATAAGGCATGTAGGCATTTATTTTGACATTCTGGACTAATTGTGCAGTTGCAGTGTCCACTGTCCACACATACTGTAGTATCCAACATGTGTCCACTAGAGATGTGCCACTCATAATTATTCTCTAATTATCTGTAATCTATGGTCAGGGAAAGTGGGCCAGTGTGACATGTCATGCCTCTGTGTGAATGAAGCCCATCCATAATGCAAATGGTTTCATAAGAATGTAGCAAATCAGCAGAAAGACGAAGATGATCTAACATACTGGCACCCAGCCAAAACCTGAACAGCCTGCCAAATGCCAATCAGGGCTCAGGCCTATATGACAGGTTGTGTGTCGGTCTGGGGATACATGGGGTTCAATCCCTGCTCATGTGCATCACTACAATCTGGTGTAGAAGTGCAAGGACACGCTCCAAAGACTGATGGTGAGGGTGATTGTAGCACCTAGCCAAGACCCGACCCACAACAGCCTGCATGGCAATCAGGCTCAGGCCTATTGGCACGACAGGTTGTGTGTCAGTCTGGCGAGTAGGACTGGGGTTCAGTCCACGCTCCCCTGCTCCTGCACATTACTACATTTGCATGGTAAAATCCATGAGTGTTCATCTTCTGAATAGGCTGGTGAGACTGTTGGCTAGTCTGGCAGAATTATAAACAAGGAGACAAGGAGATATGGAAAGGAATGAAGGAAGAGAAATAAGACATGGGTCACCACTCACCACCCACACAAGTTCACATCACATGTACTTCATTTGTTTTTCATTCTCACTAGATATCATTTATTATTCATTTATAACAAAATATGCTATGAATTATTCAACCCTTATTTTTATGCTAATGTCACCACTACTGCTTGAAAAATGTTGCAATGACAGTAAAATGCTAGTGGGACAACAAAAGCATATTTGTTAGAAACAACTGCTGTATTTACCTTTCATGAAAGCCAAATTAATCATTTGCTCTACAGTAAACTGCTGCCCTGTTCACAACACAACCAGTGTGTGTCTTGTGTTACTGCAGCAGCCTTTGTGCTTGCTTAGTGACAAACCCCTCTGCTCCTGGGTGACACGATGTTCTTTCCGTTTAAGGACAATTGTTAGAAATGGCTGTGCAAACCTGTGCAATGTTATATTAATACATCTGCGTCATAATTAATGAGTTACAATTATGTTTGCTAATTGCTCCTCCGCTGCAATTTAACATAGAATTGTTGCATGAAGAATGTAAGAACCAATTACCTGTTACCTATCCACTTCGTGCCTTGTGGCACATAAGGCCTCCAGTCCACAGAGCTCCTCCACTTCTCTCGGTCAGCCGCTGCAGTCCTCACTTCAGCCCACGAACTCCATCCTGCCTCTTTTCTTTCTTTCTCAACGGTGAAGAAATGAAGAAAGTAAGAACCAATACTTTTGACTTAACAGCCTAGCTCTTTGTCTGGCCAAATGACTCTGGCACCATGACCACTGTCCAAAAGGCTGACTATGTCCTTTTCTGTAAACACAAGAAGGTGCAATTTCACACAGCCGTGCAATATCACACAGGCTCAGCTCTAACTTCAAAGTTTACAGTGTAAATCATCGGATGATCGGTATTAGATGGACCATCCTGGCACTCTCTGTGTGATGTGACGTGCCCCCTCTGGTTCTCTCCTGCATTAGATAAGCCAAACAGATGTGGACTTTCCCCCAAAACAGCACCGCCCGGCACATCTGCCCCTCACACATCAAACTAATCTTATTCTGCCTGTGATGTAGCACAGGAGTAGGCTACCATCTGCGCTCTATGCAGGCGCTTCCCACATCTGGGCCCTGCATGTCATTTCTCCTCCTACCAACAGTAGTAGTATACAACTTGCTCAGTAAAATCCTTTCATTTAATGTGAGTGTAAAAATCAACCTAATAGCCTACTCTCAGAGTTAACCTAACAATAATAATATGATGAATATGAATAGACAGTCTAAAATCTGTCAAATGGATTACGTAATATTGAAATAAAATCTTGAATTATGAATAGTATGTTCATGCAATACAAAACAAACAAAACAATTAAGAAAAGAAAGAATTAGTCATGTATACACATACACACAAACATTACGTACAATTAAACAAACTTACACAAATACAATGTCCACATTACAGTTCATATAGTTACATAATATGACTTATTTTCATTCACCTTGAAACCAGAGAAGCCACCGAACAGACCAAATCCACTCTAAGAGAGGTAATAAGGTGATTCTGACAGGATTAGGAATACAATTGAATCATCGGCATATAATGCCAAATGCTGTTCCAGGTCTTCGACATTATGTGACCTTATTACTATAGCAAGAGGTTCCATCCATTGAAATTACAAAGAGGAACGGCGAAATTGACGAACCCTGGCGGACTGGACGCCACAAAATTACTTGAATGGTAAAGGTCAGATCATTTGAACATACTGAGGCAGAGCAGTCAACGTGTTTGCTAAAAAGGGACGCTAGATTTAAACTGTAAAAAGGGGAAGCAATTTCTGAGATGGAGGTGGTGACCCGGGCATTGACATTATTTACCACCAGCATCACTTCTCACTGCACGCATGCACAAGCACACGCACGCACACACAGACACACAGACGCAGTGGAAAGTTCCAGGTGTCCCATTGAGAGACCTTGGGTTAGACTGAAGCGTGAAGCTTCCACTCAGTGAGTGGGTGAGGTCTTATGGTCTGCAGCCAGGCTATAACCTTGGGGTTTTCTTCCAGGGTCTCAGTATGTGAGCCGCCCACGTTTCCCCCCCTCTTGCCAAGATACCAACCATGCATTAATTGCCCCCGACACACTATAGGCCCAGTGAGGCAGAACAAACAAGGTTGACCTTTTCCAGGTGAGTAGCTTTCTGCTGCAAAATGTTTTTCTTATTTGACACTCGTGTTTAGCCCCTCTCTTAAGCCTATTAACCCTGCTTTTTATTTAAGGCCGTTACACACCAGGAGCAACAGGATTGAACCATATGAAAATGCATCAAACTTTTCATTTGGTTCATACAGGTTGATGATTTTATTTGCACTGAAAAATCTACCTCATTAATAAACTAATTATGTCACTTAATCACCTCGTTATAATTGCGCATAAACAGGAATTCAAATTAATGCAAATGAATTGCACAAAATAAACACACCCGGTGTGTACAGACCTCATGAAGTCGTATACGCGATGAAGGGTGATGATATCCTGTGCTAAAAGTAGCTGATCTAAGACTCACAGCTAGCGCTTAGATTTTTTTGCGTGAAACTCAGTTCTTGATGGCAAGCAGCACTGTCATACTATGTCATAGCGGCTATGTCGCATTTGTTAGGCTATGACATAGCCTAACAAATGCGACTTCATTCATCTGCATTGTAAAAGCAGGCCAAAAGCACAGACACTAGGCCTGGGTGAGTGATCTGTGTAGGCTACTATAGGATGAGGCAGGCCCTTGTCATTGTCTGTCTGCAGCAATTCATCTCCTGCTGACAGATTGCTGCTGATGTTTAATCAGTATAATACAACCATGGAAAAAGCTGTTTAGGGTTTCGTTGCGATCACAGTTTAGATCTCACCGTGACATTCTACGGTGGCGTGACCGACAAGCAGATAAGCGACAATGTTCCAATGACTGAAACAAGCAAATAATCGTTGGTGGAAAACTTGAATGTCCAAAACCGTTTGTTACGGACCACTCTTGGTCTAGGGGCATAACAGTTGGAAGGACAACACAGATGTCACTTATGTAAAAGTATTTAATACTATAAAGCACTCAAATAGCTTACAAGCTTGGCTCATTACAGAATAAATACATAATGGCTCAGAATGAATGGGTATCAGAATATTTACAAGGGTTCTGCATATGGCTACTTACAATGAAAAGACTGGAAGGAATTCATGGCTACAAAAGAAAAGGTCATAAACCTAATCCTAACTCAAAACCCTGGCAAACATACAGAAGGACAGAACTACAACTTAAACCTACCAAACAGATGGGTCCTCTCTCACAGGGCCAGGCAGCAGAACTGAACTCAAACACAAACTAAAGAATGGCTAAGCACATAACAAGTGCTGATGTTGAAAGGCTACTCAAAGTGCTGTTGCCACAGACTGCACTTCTAAAGCCCACACTGGGCGTGAGTCCATTCTAGCTTCCTTTTCCGACAAAAGACGCTTGACGCGGAGCCTTCTTCGGTGGTATTTGCATTAGTGTCTATGTGAAATAATCTCCTCCCGGGCGGCACAATGACGCGGAGGCAAGCTTCCATGAGACGCTTGCCTCTGCGGCAAGCGTCCGCACGGAAGGGGATTATTTCACATAGACACTAATGCAAATACCACCGAAGAAGGCATGCGGCTCTGCGGCTCTTGTCAGTTTTTGGAAGTGCAAGTGTGCCCGCACACACTGGGTATGAGTACATATACGTGACCATAAGATTCCAAAT
>OOFJ01120976.1:0-14786 GCA_900323375.1 Benthosema glaciale | reverse complement strand
CCCCAATGTGTTCCCTCAGTCTCTTCGCTCATACTGTAGCTGCTCAGCTAACAGTCCTGGACCGGAAGTATGCAGACATGCATTGGATCCAAGCAACAGCCCAGCTTTAATGATCTTAATCCCGTTTTGTAGTATTAGTAATTACATAAACATTACAGAGACTTTACTTATACTGTACAATACTTTGAAACAGTTAACATGTAGCACACATGCTTAAAATAGCTTTTATTTGCGCCGCCCTCTTGAAATCAATGTATTTTCAACTCCAGCTTGTCACGGTTCAAGGCTGCATGAACAGTGTGCAAGCGGTTTTCTGTACCCTCAATGTCGCAACCGGCAACTCTTTCTACTAGAAGGCTCTGCCTCTGGGTATGGTCAGAGCAATGTAGAAGGAGAGTAGTAACACTCCCGTTGACTCCAATAGAACGCCTGGAAAGAGGAAGTGCTCATTCTATCTCAATGGGACAGTTCCAATGTTTGGAACTGTAGCCCATAGGTACCTGCTTTGCGGCGAGTTCAAAGCAAGGATAGTAGAGCAAGGATAGGAAGCGAAGGCCATACTTCCGTACTACGGTGGAGTCCATATGGAGTAAACAGACATGCGGAGACCAGGACATTGTACATGCACATTGAGTCCGTTTCCTCCCACGGAGCAATATGGACTCCACCGTAGTACGGAAGTATGGTCTTCCCTTCCCAACCTCTTTAGATAGACCTTGGTTCAAAGCGTGTCGCCACTCTCTTACTATTCCACTCGGGGTATGGTATATAGTATGGTATGGCCCTCAAGCCCTCGACCCGAAAAGTCAGCTAGAGTATCAGTTCTGAACATTTTAAAGCAACAACAGAAGTAGGCTATGCATTTCGATACAATGTCTATCTATAAGGATTTCAAATCCAAGAAAGCTTGTTTCCATTGGGGCCCCTTGCTTTGTGTTCAATCAATTCATCAAAACAAATGAATAGCCTATAATAATATCCAATTTGTACATTTTCATTTTAATAAACTTACCAACCAGGCAGGGTACACCAGGCTGTGACCCTTGCCTGTGACTTGTACCCTGGCCACTTTCACTAGAGTGAAAGGTCATGACCAAGAGGTCATTATGACCTATTTTCTGAGATTTTGAAGTTGATTATCTTTTCCCATGAAGCTTTCAGAAGGTCCCCCTTCCATGATCATCATCTTTTTTTTCTCTCTCTCTCTCTCTTTTTATTTTATTTTTTATTTTTACATCTGAAACATTTTCTAATAAATATGAATTTTAGCACATGTTCGTGTATTTTACTTCAGTCATGCGGGTGAGTGAAGGAGCTCAACGGAAGTGCGTGTACCGTGTTATGTTTACTCTGCGTTGATATCGCGAGATCAGCTGAGCTAACCTTTAGCACAGTGCCACAACACAGTCACATTCTGAGTCCCCCACCACCACGTACCACTGCACTGCTTGACATCTCTAGCTGGAGGGACAACAACACCGCAGCCAGGATGCACAGAGCTATCAGCAAAAACACCTTCAAACAGCTGGTAAGCGTATTTTACAGTACACGGAGGCTTGTTTTATTTATTTATTATACGTTATTAAATCATTCAAGTATCCCGTTATACGTCGGTTAGCTCTTAGCTGCTCTCTAGCTGTGACTTTCCAGTAACATACAGCTGCATGCTTGTCCTAAAACTATCATGCTAGCAGCAGCTTTGGTGACTTTCTCTGCCAGGTGCGCTGGTTCTGTCATCCAGGAGGGTTATATAATCATCATTTTAGTTTGGTCACTCATTTGTTTTGGTAGCTGACAGAGGCAACAATATATTGCCCATTATTATTCCTCCACCGTTAGCTGGGGGTGTTACTGTTAGCCTAGCTAAGAGAATAGTTATGAAACTACAAAATTGCCATTGTCAATTTGTCAGTAATAATACAATTACAAAAATAATAATATATATTTTGGTTATTGATCCGCCAGTGAACAGTGGTGGTGCACTGTGCCAACCTATTTTGACCATGGAGGCACTTATAGGAGTCAGTGAGTTGACATTTGTGTTCATTTTTCCACTGACAGTATTTTCAGTCGGTGACCTCCAAGTACTATAGCAACTAGCCCTATGCAGCTCAGACTGCAAATTGTTCAGATATGGCTGGAATCAACCTGCTTTAACTTGACAGGACTGATGAGGTTGTTGAAGAGGTTGCACAAACTGGGTTGTGGTGTACTCAATAGATCGGTTGTGTAAGTTCCCTTACATTCCTCTTCCCTCCTCATTGTTTTCGTACACCAAAACCAATGCCATATCTTTCGGTCCAATGTTAGATCCTGAGTCCCTAGACCACCAACTACCAATATTTTGTCAAATAGTGTAACGCATTTTCTCATCAATTTGAAAAACTTAGATTTGATTCAAGTTTCTATGTGAGAATGAGAACATTTAACTTCTAAGCAAATACAAATCAACAACCTTTTCATTGATAATGAACACCGAGCTTTATTTTTCCTCAAAAAAAGTCAAACAATGTCCGATATTTTGGACAAAAAGATATCTGGACCAGACTCTACATTTAAGTTTACATTCAGTGTAGAATGTTGTGCAATATAATTAACTGATGATTAAAAAAAAAGCTAAAACTTAAAAACATATTGAATATAGCTAAAAATGTACTTTCTATTGAAAAGAGTCATGTACTAAGTGTCTGCCATTCTTCCCAATAGACTGGCCTCCTCCAGAGGTTTCAAAGTACCTTGGTGGTCGCAGAGCACAACAATGGCGTGCTGACGCCCATTACGCTCAATACCATAACGGCAGCCAATAAGCTTGGAGGAGACGTGACCTGCTTGGTTGCTGGAACAGATTGTGCAAAGGTAGGTTTAGTTATACATGACTTTGTCCAAGCCACACCAGGTTTGTTATGTTGTAGGTTTTGTTTTGTCTATCATGGTTGGATTCCGGCTAGCTGTTTTCTTACCTTAATCTATATATCCAAGAACGACTAGTACAGGTGAAAATCTAGTCCATTCCGAGCCCACAGCAGCTCTGAGTGTGCGTGTTGCGTTTCTCCTTATAATTGCCAGTCTGCAACCCAGTTTTCTGAGAGCTAAAGCTGGATTGATGTACAACCTGTTCTCTCTTCTCAGGTGGTGGAGGATATTAGTAAAGTACCAGGTGTGAGCAAAGTTCTGGTGGCTCAAAGTGATTCTTATAAGGGTGGTCTGCCAGGTATGTGGCATTTACATAATCATATAACCTTTCTGAAAATATGTTGGTTTTGCTCTCCTGTAAGGCTGAGTCATAGAAAAAAAAATCACTTTTCTTATGCAGAGGAGCTGACTCCACTTATCCTGGCAACACAGCAGCAATTTAACTTCACCCACATCTGTGCTGGAGCATCTGCCTTTGGAAAGGTGAGCAAGCATGGGCTTCTTGTGTCACCATGCAATAGGGTAGTAATGTGTAATAATACTCATATTGGCTGCAGTGTTGTTCTTGGCAGCACATTTCGTCACCTGGAATGTTTTAGCGTTAGTCTAGTTTTAGTCGACTAAATGTCATAAGATTTTAGTCGACTAAATCTACAGTTGATTTAGTCGACTAAAATGCATTTTGGTGGGCCTTGATGCCGTCATAATTACTTTTTTTACACTTGCTGAAAATAGTCAATCTACAAGCGCGACGCGTTGTGAGCTTGTAGATCAACTATTTTCAGCATGAAACCAAGTGTAAAATGACTTATGACTTATCCACTATTCCCTTCCTAACATTTTAGTCTAGTTTTTATTTGTTGACGAAATTGTCATCATATTTAGTCTTAGTTTTAGTCATCGTAGCTCAGTTTTCATTTAGTTTCCATGTAGTTTTCGTCAGTGAAAAAAGGTAGTCGACGAACATCTTTTGTCTTAGTTTTAGTCGACGAGAACAACACTGATTGGCTGAATCCAATACATTGGTTTTCTTCTCGTTGCTGATGGTATATTTTTAAAAAAACAGCTTCACATTGACCCCTTTTCCACCCGTTGGTTCGCAATGGGAACCGGTTCAGTTCTTTTAGGTTCTTAGTCCACGAGCCAGAGCTCCAAAATTGTAACACCCAATTATGAAATTGAGTGGACAAAACCATATGCCTAAATTAGATTGTTATCACCATGAAACTTCCCAAGTTGATTACTTACACGAAGACAATGATTTATTATATTAATCTTTAGATTTAGAAATATGCATTATATAGGAAAATATGAAAAACATAGACAATATGAAAAAGCTACTACTGTGGAAGGGTTATCATATATTAATTTACTTATATTGATCCTATAAACAATTTAATATAGGTATAGTTTTGAACCAAAAGAACCAAAGAACCAAAAAGAACTGAACCGGTTCCCACTGGGAACCAACCGGTGGAAAAGGGGCAATTGTAATATACAAGGGTATTACAGTGTGTAGCCTATTTCCCTTTCTATAAACAAACATTCCATAATACATGGATATTTTATTTTCAGTCAGACCATGCAGTAAGACCTATTCTTTCCCTGCTTAATTTACACAACATTTCTTCATTCTGTAGAACCTACTCCCCAGAGTGGCTGCCAAGTTGGACGTTGCCCCAATTTCAGACATCATCGAGATCAAGTCTCCAGACACGTTTGTCAGAACCATCTATGCTGGTACTTAATATTTCAATAAAAAAAAACGGACAACGGAATTATTTTAATTGGGGTTTGTTTTACAGTGGCAAATTATGATGCAATTTAATTTGGTAAATTGTGCCATTTTGATAAATTTGACCGTTTGGCTCAGCTTTTTTAAGGAATTTGTAATTACGTGTTTTTCTCATGCACATGAGAAGATTGCTTGTACATTGATCTGGTTATATTATTTATCACAATGTAGGGAACCTGTACCGTAGCACAACTTTGATTTCTTTGCCAGTGAATATCCATTATCCACAGTAGGATTCTGGCTAGTGGCAAGGCCTTGCAGAGGCATCGTTAAACAGTCATCGTGTCTGTCCATATGATTGTGTCTCACAGGGAATGCTCTCAGCACTGTGAAATCTAATGACTCTGTGAAAGTGTTCACCGTCAGAGGCACATCCTACGAGGCCGCAGTCACGGAGGGAGGCAGTGCTGCGTCGGAAGAAGGTACATTTTATAATTCAATAATGGTACTGCATTCCTACTCCAAACACTAACAGCTTTTTTCACCCCTTCACGGCCATAGATGGCCTCCGTTGCACCCGCAGTAGTGACTCCACCCGTTACACATTGAATCCCATGCTAGTGGTCTAGCATGTTAGTACTACTACTAGTATTCACAGTACTAATGTCACAGTGAATGTTTTGACAGATAACCCCCAGTGGTTATTGATTATGTGATAATTGTTACTATTCCTTGGCCTCCCAGTGGCTTCATCTTCAGCTGTTGGAGTGTCTGAGTGGCTGGAACAGACCCTGAGCAAGAGTGACCGTCCAGAGCTGACCAGTGCAAAGACTGTAGTGTCTGGAGGTACAAATATGTTTTTTTTCTCCATACCATTTCTTTTCCCTTTAATGACATGGTGTAAAGTGGAGTAGGGCTACATGAATATGGCTAAAGTGATAATGCAGATCTGATTTTGTTTAATAATATCTGTCACAATGAGGAGCAAAAGGCATTTATTAATTATATGGAAGCAAATGTGTTTAATCAGATGGTAGGTACAGTAACGGCTCTTATTGTGCCTCTGTGAGCCTGATGTATGTGAAGATTGCTTGTACATTGATCTGGTTATATTATTTAAAACGTTTTTGACTGGTGAGAGGAGATGACGGCAACGAGCAACTATATAGTTGCTCGTTGCAAATCTTAGCTATTCCAAGACATTTTATGCTTCATTATGCAATCGAATAAACTCAACTGGTTTTATTTTATATTTATTTATTTCTTATTTAAATTTGGCTAATTATATCTCATTGAAGGAAGGGGATTGAAGAGTGGAGACAACTTCAAGCTGCTCTATGACCTTGCTGACAAAATGAACGCTGCAGGTTAGTTGTGGATGGCTTACGATCGATGATTTTGTCTCTTGCGTGATCAGTGTGTTTGCATTTATTTATTTATTCCAATTTGATATGATGTAATATTCCTTCCCCACAGTTGGTGCTTCCAGAGCTGCTGTGGATGCTGGTTACGTCCCAAACGACTTGCAGGTTGGACAGACGGGCAAGATCGTAGCGCCTGTAAGTGATCCCCCTCCTCAATGCCTGTTCTACTGTCAGTTCAGATCATTTGAACAGCATGGATGAAACCACGAGAATTGTGCAAAAATATGTTAACCACGCGACATGAACCCTAACATCCCTGACTCCCTGTACTAGTCGTGTCATAATGGGCGAACAACACAAATTGCATCTATATTGCATCTACATACCGTACAGCAGGGGTTCTCAACCTGTGGGTCGGGACCCCCAGGGGGGTCCCCAAATATTTTGGCGGGGGTCCCCATGTGACAGTGAAGTGACCATTTTATTAAGGGCTTTCCAGACCTTTAATACTATACTATAAAAACTGGTGAAACATTAGTCAAATTGTCAAATAATATAAGAAAGAGGGGGCAAAAAAGTGAAAACAGCCGATCCACAAGCTCACAATGCCTCGCATGTGGATCGGCTGTTTTCACAATATTTGAATACACTAAATGTAATATCTTAAACTGAACTACTACAATTCCAGGTGCATTTCAGGGTGGGGGTCCCCAGTTCAAATGTGATTATTTTGGGGGTCCCCGCCTGAAAAGGTTGAGAACCACTGCCGTACAGTAACAGCCCATAGTAGCTTGACGTGTTGTGAGCTTGTATCCCTGCTCCTGCTATATTACATACATACAATATAGTATATAGGGTTATAGGTGGTTAAAAGGCACACAAGACTGGAACTCAATTGTGCCTTTTCTAATATGATAAGCAAGAACCTTTATCAGTGCATTAGTTTGTGTCAATGGCGTGCAAATTGCAAATGCCTGTTACTTTCCTTTGCATTCAGCATTCCTGAAATTCAGTAGGATTAGGATGGATCCTTTGGCCTTTCTAAAAAGGTTAACTTGCCATTATCCGGTCCAGCTGGGGATATCCCAGCTGTGATTATCCACACATTAGGCCCTATGAAATGTAGTTGATGGCACATTTAGGACCTAAATGATTTAGCCCGTCCATTAAAGCAGACTCCAGTGGGTATCTGCTACTCGGCGCTTCACACCAGGCCAGCCTGTCTGAATTGAATTTTCCAAATGTTTTAACAGTCGCTTGTGTTTTAGATCTAGAATGAGCGATACATTTTATTGGAATTTCCATAATATTGTTCTTTGATTTCATCCTGTACCAACCTGAATATGTTATGTATAACATGTGTGATTCTGAATGCCAGTTAAAATCTGATTTTAAGGGATAATTTATTGCCTTTGTAATTGTATGTGGAACTCTTGTTTTCACCAATATACAGAGTACACGCGGCACCTATGTTTAGCGTACCAAGTCCAACAGGGGGGCGCTGTTTCACCAATACAGAGTACACACACAGCACTACTCAGTTCACACGTTGGTGTGATTTTCTTTTTTACTTTCCAAGAAGTAATGGATATAGAAATAGAATTTAGGCCTACATTAGGACAGTGGTCCCCAGCAGTGGGACCGGACCCACGGGGCGGTACCCACGCGATTTTATTCACCCCATTAAATTCTTTTATATACCCATAAAATAATTCTGAGAACAATTTGAATGACCACCTGTAGGTCCCGGCGCCAATTATGTTGAAAACCTAGCAAACATCACTGAGCTGCTTATTTTCACCTGCCAGTCAGTATAGTTGAACCTGGAGGGTACAATGCCAGCGGAGGAACGTGCTAGCCTTTCCAGTTCGCCTCCCCGCTGAACAAGGTGCCGCACATAGACATATAAACGTAGACACCCTTTCCGGCTCTGGAGCGCGTATGCTCGTAGGAGGGCAAAACTTCCCCAACATTCTTTGCGAATCATGAGGGCACTTCAAAGCTTCCGCGTGCGTCAGTGCCCTCTCGAGCGAATGAGCTCAAGAGAGGGCAAAAACATTCCTGAGATTCCTTGCAGCGCATCTGATAACTCCCGGAAAAGATGCGTCGCCAGTGCAGCAACGGTGACCCCACCCCTGCCAGCTTCTAGTGAGCACGTCTAATTGACGATATTCACACCGCAGCCATGTTGGCAGCAAGGTGCCACCTAGGTGCAACTTCCCATAGACACCCCATTCATCCAAATAGTCTAATTATATTAACCAGCGTCAAATTCACCAACATTGCAGCTGTAGGGAAAGCTTGAATTTATCCTCTTTCAATCGGTATAGTTTTTGTTTCATAAAAGTCTTCCTTAGACAAGTTATGAGCTACTTCCTGTCTAGAAATACCTTACAGGTGATTTATTTTCCTCTTTCAATCGGTATAGTTTTTGTTTCATAAAAGTCTTCCTTAGACAAGTTATGAGCTACTTCCTGTCTAGAAATACCTTACAGGTGATTTATTTTCTAAGTGTCAGAGTTTGGAAGCGCTCGTTATCTGCAGAGCAACCTCCTGCTGCCTCCTGCATTATGTGCAAATTCAAAACGGAGGTGGTACACTGGGCTGTTGAGTGATATCCAACAAGCACTGCCAAACTCTGATACTTAGAAAATAAATCACTTGCACAGTATTTCTTGACAGGAAGTAGCTCATAACATGTCTACTCTACGGTGGATTTTTATTATACAAAAATCATACTGATTGAAAGAGGAAAATTCAAGCTAACTAAGACTTTGGATGAATGGGATGTCTATGGGAAGTTGCACCTAGGTGGCACCTTGCTGCCAACATGGCTGCGGTGTGAATATCGTCAATTGTGTTCCTTGGAGCACGCGGCCAAGCGGGATGCACCGTGGAGGAACGTGAACCCCAGTCTCCACTCTCCACGGTGGTGGGCACAGGAACCTTACCCCTGCACCACACCAGATTCCCGGAACCGTTGTTTAAGTCGACTTCCTCACACTTGGTGTGATGTTTACAGGGTTGTTAGTCTTTCAATTGTTTAGAATGTAATCGAAGCTGTCAGCTGCTATGCCTGAGCAGCCTTCCAGCCAGGGGAGCAGTGCTTATAGCGGAACAGCTTGGCAGCGTAGAAGAAGTGTGTTAGGCAAAAGTCTGGGCTGCTTGTTTTCATTGAACAATGTTGTCTTTACCACACTTGAATAACTCTTCAGACAATTAGCCTTCAAATACACAATAAAATCCATAGCGCTAATTTAATTCGGAGTGGAAAAGTGGGTACATTTTCACAAGTTATTTGTGTAGTAAATTTGTGTTCTTGAGTGGAGACTCGGAATGTATTGTTTTGGGGTGTTTTTTTTGTTTTGTTCCAAGAGAGCAGATGACTTGCTCCCATAGGTCTTACCAGGACCATCCTGTATATATGCATGTACAGTATATATATTATATATATATGTATGTGCTTAGTTGACAAGATTGCTCACTCGGAGTGCTGGCCTTTTAACAGTGATACTTAGAACAGTGATTCTGTGGCGTTTGTCTGGTCAGTAAAACCCGGCAGTGAATGCACTTATGGTGTTCACAAATTGATGCACCGCTCTTAAGAGACTATATGGCAGCCAGTGACGCTAAAACGCCACTGAAATATTCATATGGCGGTGCATTAAGCTGAGAGCCAGGGATGGGTTCTCCCACTGGAATCGCGGAGCTGCAGAAAGGGCACTGCCCTCTGCGACTCATGCCCCAGCGCCCCCCACATTCCCCCCACACCACAACCACCGCTCCTCCCTGTGAGATATTGCACTACGACCAGCAGCCTGCTCTCTGTTGCTCTACAGTCTACAGCCTATGGCACACAAATGTACCTGTACTGAATGTGCATGTTCAAAACTAACTGTCAATGTTCTGTTCACAGGAGCTGTACATTGCTGTTGGCATCTCTGGTGCCATTCAACATCTTGCTGGAATGAAAGACAGCAAGGTACAGTCATATGGACCCCATTACGTTTTTTTTTTAATATTCTGAAATAGTATATTTATTTATTTATAAATGATATATAAAATATTAGTTTACAGTAGTTTTCATGAAAAGTTCCTTTACATTTTCTTCATGAACATATCTTTTTTTACATTTTTCTCAACACCACCAATAACCTTGTTTAAAAATGACCCTTGCTTCACGCACCCACCATAGGCATAGGCCTACAGTGTGAAAAACATTATTTTTTCAATGTAATTAAAGCTAAAGTTTGAGGCAGTCTTACTCTCCTTGATATTCAAACACGTCTAAACTGTTTTTTCTTCTAGACTATTGTTGCTATCAACAAGGACCCAGAGGCTCCCATTTTCCAGGTGGCTGACTTTGGCTTGGTAGCAGATCTTTTCAAGGTAAGAAGTCTTGTCACTCACATTTCCAGAGGAGTAGCATGAATGCATATTAACAAAACGGACAAGTCCACACAAACACAACTAACACCACTACTCAACTGCTCTAAACACTTGACTGCACTAGTGCCAAGACGGGACATTTTGTTGAGCAAGAGCCCAAAGTGACTGAATATAACATCCACTATTTCCCTGATAAATTTTGCACGATGCATTATTTCACCTAATGGAAATGTGCAACTGTTGAATTATTGAGTCCCTGAATTAATCAGTGTGAGTGTGTGCGTGCGTGCATGCGCGCGCGTGTGTGTGTGTGTGCATGCATGCGCGTGCGCTAGTGGCAGAGCCACGCAGGTCTTCCTAGAAGCTATGAAATGTAATCAATTGTTGCCCTAAGTGGCTGGGTGGAACTCTCCAGGTTTATATTCAGCCGCCTGTTGCCAACTCTTTTACATGCTTAGCTGCCCTCTAGTGTCTGGCTGGAACTAATGGCACTACAAGCCAGTCGGGTTGGTTGGCACTCGCAACACTGGAGAGTCCCGCGGCGTTGGTGAAAGGCTAGGAGCTTATATTTTCATGTGTACTGTGTCCTATCGGTCATGTTTTATTTAGTCCATCAGTGGTGCATGAGCACAGCCCAGGTGTCCGGCTAAACTCTGTAGGAGTGATTAGGAATAATAGCTTGTGGCAGTGGAGTTGTGACCTGCCGTGTGATCGCCTTACATGTGATCACTCCACACGTAGCAGCTGATTAAAATGGATGGGCTTTCTCCTTTTCCTCCAGCGGGAAAATTGATAGCTGGTGTGACCAACTTGTCTCTGGGGACCAACCATATAGCTTTTCAATCGCTTGACTTTGTTAGTAAAGCCATTTACGATAGGTGACGAGGTGTGTTTGCATTAACTGCATACAGATACTCTTATCTATCTACCCTTTTTAATTGATTGAATATCGCAGTTGTGTGTTTATCCTTAATTAAGGCCGAATATTAGTACACACAGTATTATTTGCACTTAAGGTAATCGGCATACAACTATGGATGTGGCTATTTCGATCTGTCGTGCCAGATGGTTTTTGGAGTTGGTCAACAGCTCCCCAAGTTCAAACCCTACAAATTTAACATCCTCAATGAGCAACATTATTCGTTTCATTCTAGTGCTTAAATCATACAATGTCAAACACCTTGGTGCTGATATTCTGTGTAATCAACACTAGAGGGTGATGCAAGCCAAGGCATCTCATTCTCGACGTGACAAACGTGAAACAACGCTTTTCCTTTTCTTTTTTTTTTTCAGTTTAACCCATTTGTTCTCAAAAACGTCTGTGAACGTCTTAAGGAAAACAACCGACTGATCCAGAAGACGTCTGTGGACGTCTTAACGTTATCGCGTAACACACTCGTCATCTGCGTCGCTGTTTACAGCTCGCTCTAGAACGTGCCTAGAGCTGTCCAGCGGAGGCCTACTAGACAGAAGTCAAGCCTGGGCAAAAAGTGGCTTGGGGGGCCGAGCGGCGCTAACGCATGGAATATAATGGGATCGCGAGACATTTTCGGGTCTTGTGAAGTGAATTCAAGGGCGATTTAAAAAAAAAAAAAAAAAAAAATTCCCCGTGTCGGCTGGATTAAGATGGAATAAAGTGTGTCCCGTAGCACCCCTGGCTCAAGCTTAATCCGCTTTTTGATAAATATATGGCATCAATTGGGTTAAGCACCACCACAACTTGCGGCTGCACCCATCGTATTTAGAATTTGCATCAAATCCCTAATGAAGAATGAAAATGTGACTTTATTTTGTAAACGTGTTATTAAACAGCGGTGCTGTCTGTTGTACAGAAAACAATTTTTAGATTTCTATTTTTTTTTCCAGTCGTGATGAGCACGTGTCAAATCAAGTCTAAAATTGATTTCACATCCCTAACTGTGACATGTCATGCACACTGTATTACATGAGGTCTCTCTCCTCTGACTCCTGCTCAGGCTATTCCAGAGCTGACTGCAGCTCTCAGCAAGTGATTCCACCATGCTCTCCCAGTCCATCACTCTCACCTCGGGGAAACTACCGGTACACTGCAACCAACGAGGGACCTCTCCTTCAACCTCTGCCTTAAAGGACTCCTGAAAGTGTTCCGTAGGAGGCATCATTTATGTTCTCATCAACCTTCTCCTTGACGGCCCACAGAACATTCTCAGTTTACAAAATATCTTGTCAGTTTTTAATGTATTGTACACTGTCTGTCTTTGAATAATATTATGAATAATAGTTACTGTTGGGGATATTTGATATATCCATTACGGCATAACATGTTTTTTAACTTTATGATCATCTTTGGGTTTGATACACAGTCCATGATGAAATTGGCTTTATCGTGCAGTTCATGCAAAACCTGCAGGTGGAGCACTTCAAACCAGGAGTTTTCATTGAAAGTCTATTGAATTAAAAACAAATTATAATTATTTAAATTTTGCCATGTTTGTTCTTTATTTGCTTCTTGTATTTAGTTGCGTCTTTTGCACAGTCATTATACAAAGTGCCTGTTGACATTAAAATGAACAGGATTAGTTTGCAATATCTAAAAAGCAAATCATCTCAAAGGTTCATGCTATAATACTTTGCCTTCTGAGCAACACTTTAAAACAGTACCAACGTTTAATCCATTATTTTTATTTGGCTGGAATTCGATCAAACCCATTCAGTAATACCACATCTTTTTAACGATGACTCGCAATGATGAAATTGTGGAAATCAAAAGCCTTAGACCTTAAGTACTATATGAACATGTAGATGGTTATTTTTTAAGGTGTGAAATGGGAAATACGGTAGTGTAGATTGTGAATGAAGACCCTGTGTTAAACTGGCTCCACTGGGTTTGATCAGACTCTAGCTGTGGCACCTGGACAATAAAAACTACAGCGCTTGAATCTGCCCGAATTTTGACACTCATCATAGAAGTACAAATGTTAGCATTGATAATCATACAAAGACGAAGATAAGAAAGGTTGAGGTCACGGCTCAACATCTGACCCAACATAGATCAAATTGTACCCTGCAGCAGTCCCTGTCAAAGAGGACCGTTCTTAGTGAGTGTGGAGAGACTAGGTTGATGAACCAAGATTAACTTTTTAATCAAATTTTAATTCAGGATTAATCTGCCTGGGATAATATTGATGTGCAGCTGTTTGGTTTTTCCAATAAATGATCATCAGTCTAGTGCCTCCATTAATGACAAAGTGTAGTAGAGGAACAAAGCACCAGCCCGGCGGTGACCAGCATAATGCATCAAAGCCACATCTTTATGCACAAACCTGTCATCAGAAAATTCTGGGCTGAAGCCCCTTTGCTGGTTTCCGTTTGTAATGTTTTCACTTTCACTCACTGAAGCGTTTTCATTTTAATTTTTTCCCAAGTGAATTCCTGATAGATATTGAATGCCTGACAACAAATTAGTCTGTCAATGACCTCCTTTTGTGTGCTGCTGCTGTTGTGGCAAAGACACTTGTGTCCACCCCACTATCTTTTCTTTTGGCCACCGCGCTCTGACTTGAGGTGCGTTGTCCGTTGATAATATGTCAAATAAATAGAATGGGATGGGTCGCACACTCCATGACTGCTTTCTTACATTTTTATTGAATGACAGTGTCATTCATGTCATTCAATAAAACATGTAAGAAAGCATGTCTTGGAGTGTGCGACCCATCCCTTCTATTTACTTGACACCCCACTATCTTTAAACTCACACAGTTCACAAAAGTGACGCACATCTACAAACCATTTTGAAGGCTGGTGCTGAAAACAAAGAAAAACGATCATAAAAAGGTAAAAGGAAGGGCTGCACACTACAGTAGGTCTCTATTAGGTGTAGTTTATTGGAACATCCAAGTTGGTCCAACCGTGACATTTTGAGCAGATGCTCTTCTTCAGACAGCATTCTGAAGAAGAGCATGGGGCTCAAAACGCCGCAGTGTTCGAGAGCTACAATGTGCAGACCTTCCTTTTGCCGTTCATCACTGTCTTTAAACTAACAGCATTAAGGGGTGGTCGGACAAACAGGATGTCCGCGGCCTCCAGAGAACAAGGGGAACAGAATTGGGAGTGAGGCCCCCTCCTCAAGGGCCTGTCTTATGTCTTTGAAAGGCGCTTTACTGGGGCGTCCACCGGCTCCATCATTCTGTACTTTTCCTCGAGCAGAGGCTCGTGGCTTTGCATGTGGATGATGGGCTTGTTGTTGTGGAGCCCGGCCCGGCTCTCCTGGTTCCTCTTGTTGTAGATGTTGACCCGGTGGTCCAGCTCGGGGCTGGTCCTGGTGGAGTCCGTGGGGCTGGGCAGTTTCAGGTTCACGGGGTCGAGACCCTTCTGGCCGAGACAGGAGTCCTCGGACAGCGAGGAGA
>OOFJ01120969.1:0-11375 GCA_900323375.1 Benthosema glaciale | reverse complement strand
AGCAAAAAAATATATAATTTTGGAAATAGTCAAATTTCTTGTTCTTTTTATGCAAAACATGTACCGAAACCGAACCGAAACCGGGGGCCCCATACCGAGGTACGAACCGAACCGGGGACTAACTGAACCGTGGCACCCCTACTGCACTGTAGGTATTCCCTTACTCTACCCCCCAACTACACACACACACACACACACACACGCCCGAGGCATCTCTGGCACGTTGTACTACACTCACCATCCCACCCCAATACACGACAAGTCAGCCCTGCACATTCTATTGGTACGCGCGCGCGCGTGCACGCACGCACGCACGCACGCACGCACGCACACAAATGTGTGGGTATGGGCTTGTGTTAAGGAAAAAGCTTGGGGGTCACTGTTTTAAAGGCATGTTCTCTCCCTCCTCAAAGAGAGTGGAATCCTCGTGAGGGTTGGTGATGGTTCGGTTTATTCCGCAGGGTCTCTGAGCCTGGCCATCACACATCCGCAGTTCTACTGGTACGTGGATGAGCGTCTGTCCCCTGAGCATCTCTCCTCCTCGCTTCTGCGCAGCGAAATCCACTTCGGAGCTCCGCTTCCATCCTACTACTCTGTCCAGGACAGAGCGGAAGAGCAGAGGAGCCGCTTCAAAAGCTTTGTGGTGCAGTATGCTAAAATCCTGGCCAAGCAATCCACCAGGTAAGCACAAGAGGGACGACAGCGTGAGAATATTCACCAAACGATTGCAACTGTTGCTACACAATGGTATCATTTCTTCATTGATGTTGAAGAACATCATAATTAATCACAAAGTGATAATTTTATCACAGTGTTGTATTTATGAATATAGTATTTACAGTACATATATTTATTATTGAGACATTACTGTCAGTCAATGTAGGCCTAATTATACCATACTTCAGTAAAATTCTTCCGTACAAGAGCAAGCCTATATATTATGTATTATTGTTGAAGTTTAAATACAGAAACACATTTTAAATGCTCTATGGAATGTGTAAACTTTTAAAGCTCAATCCTAAAACCACCCTGAACGCAGATAACACCTTATAATTCCAAGGTTATGATTGAATATACATAGATATTTGCAAGAAATGCATAAAAACTGTGATTCTCAACCTGTGGGCCGGGTACCACTGGTGGGTTAGGAATTCAGAAAACCTTTCTGAATTATGAATCCTTGCCAATGCTGATGTGTGTGCATGTCTCTTGGTTCAGCCAGGTGAAGGTGCTGTATGGAGGCACAGAGCTGTTTGATGATGAAGTGAGACATACCTTCTACAATGACATGATGCTGGCCATCATCAGCGGAGCCTGCATCACCGTGCTGGTCTTTGTCCTCACCTCCTTCTCTGGTGCAGCATTATTATTATAATTATCATGTACACCTTCAGGTGTATTAAAGGGTATAATGTCTATGACGCCATAGGTACGTCGTAGACATTATTCAACTGTCTAGGGGTCACAATCACAACATTTTACTTACTACACGTTCATATATTGCAATTAACAATTTAATTTAATTGTATAAGGCCATCTTGTTTAAATAGGCATTGACCTCCTGAACTAACAGTTGTCAGTCTGTTTCAAATTTGGCAGGTCAAATGCTGATATACTGTACTGCCTGTCTTTTGTCTCTTGCAGTCTTTCTGACATTCTTTGGACTGGCTAGCATTGGATTGAGCTGCCTCATGGCTCTTTTCTTGTACCATGTTGTCTTTGGAGTGAGGTATCTCGGCATTCTTAATGGAGTGGCTGCCTTTGTTATCATTGGAATAGGTGAGGAGACATTTGTATACAGAATCTTTGTGTTTTTATGTGTACACAGAATACAACCTAGTGTAAATGGTTGCCAACTAACTCAAATTCAAATAAGGGTCTCTCTGTAACTCTGTCATTCTCTTACCTATTGCCAGGTGTGGATGATGTATTTGTCTTCATCAGTACCTTCAGACAGGCCTCTCATCTGCATAAACCAGAGGAGCGTATGGTATACACAATTAAAACAGCTGGTAGAGCAACGTTCCTTACCTCCTTCACCACAGCGGCTGCCTATGCCGCTAATACCTTCTCTCAGGTAAACAGCGAAACCTTACATTTAATAGGATTAGGATTTAATGGATTTTATGTCATGTGTGACTTACTCTCCTAATGTGACAGAGATACCGCTCTCAGAAATGTGACTTTAATGTAAAGTAAGCACAAAAGGAACCGCTCAATGTTCTCTCCTCTTCTTTTTAATTGCCAATTAGATTCCAGCCGTGCATGACTTTGGTCTGTTCATGGCCCTCATTGTCAGCTGCTGCTGGCTCTCAGTGTCCATCCTAATGCCAGCTGCACTGTGTATCTGGACCCAGTGTGTTCAAGACCTGGAACATGCCTGGTTGAAATGGTAAGCCAATCCTTACTTCTCTCTGAGTGGCAGTTTGTACATGCTTAGTGCCACAGTGAGTGATATGTGATTTCTGTAGCTAGCATCTCTCTATCTTTCTCTCTATCTATCTATCTATCTCTCTCTCTCGCTCTCTCTCCCTCGCTCTCTCTATCTCTCACCAACCTTCCACCTCCTGTTAAAGGTGGAAGTCATTTGCAGGCCTGTCAGCGAGCCACAGTCCTTTGTCGGATGATGATGATGATGTGGCACTCTTGTCAGTGGAGATGGAGCCAGGTGAAGGTATTATGATGATCTCCCTGGTATTGAATGAATGCTGGGTGAAGAATGCGTGATGGGTGAAGATGAGTTCGGCCTGTAAACCGCTGGTGTCCAAGGCACGCAACACTGAGCACAGCTATTTGCCTCTCCCCAGGGTCCTGTGACGCAGAAGGAGATGCAGCCATCCTCTCCCTGTCTGTGGAGACACCTCTCTCTACCTCAGGGCAGCACAACGTGGGTGTGGTGAGCACAAACCTCCAGTGGGCACTGAAGCACTTGGTGGCAGAGCCAGCTGTACAGAAGCGAAAGGCTATTCTAGGTGAGAGTGACCGCACACTGCAAGAGTTCACTGAGATTTCAGCCTGTTCACAGCCTGTTTCGGTACCCAGCAATGGAAAAATGGCCGGGGTCCTCACTCCAACTCACCCTCTCCCAGACTCCCACTCTCCCACTCTCCATATCCTTCTCTCACTCTGTCTTGAAGTGTGTGTGTGTGTGTGTGTGTGTGTGTGTGTGTGTGTGTGTGTGTGTGTGTGTGTGTGTGTGTGCGTGCGTGCGTGCGTGCGTGCGTGCGTGCGTGCGTGCGTGCGTGATGTTATGTGCAGCACTCATTTAATTCAATGGTGTTGATGTTGTTTGTCCGTTGGTATAGTTAATGAATAATGGGTGAAGGCAAGCTTCATTTAATGTAGAGTAACTAGCTTGTTTAAGTACAGCCAGAGATGATGTACAACTGGTTATCACATGCTAGATGAGACCAGTGTTTAGTCAGAGAGTAAAATGGAGAATGGCTCTTCTGAGTGCACCTTTCTAGTTATTGTTTCTCTCAGTTGTTTCAACAGTTTATGCCAATTTATGCCATTTCCAAACAACGTTGTTCCCTCCTGAGGTGGAATTAAAATTGAGCAAGCAGGTGCAATTCATTATTCATACACCCTATTCAAAAGTGATTGTAATTGATCTGTACATAGTGGCTCTGTGTGTTTCCCTCCACTGTTCTGTTGGGGATACCTGAAGATTCAACATTCAATCATTCATTACCATTTCAATAAATCATTAATTGGAATTTGTATTGGTGTGTGAGAGAACAAAACATAAGTATCTGGTGCATTAAAATAGCAAACAAAAACACTAGGGCTAAGTTCATGGCCTGAAATGAGATGAGGTCAACGTCACCTTCCTTCATTTGTTTACCATTGGTTTACCATTGGCTTTCTGCTCGTCCCCAGGTGTGTACCTTTTCATTCTGCTTCTATCTGCTGGTTGCTGCTGTCTCCTGAGGCCTGCCACTCATGCTCCCCTATTGTTCCGTCCTGACACTAACCTCCAGACTCTACTGGCGCTGAGAAGCAATCTCAGTGGCCAAGGCATTGCTTGCCCCATGTGCTCTGGTGAGACCTTCTGTATGTCATAGACGGAGACCCATTCTCTTGTCCAGCACCCTGATCTCTAAAATGTGCATTGTGTCATGCAGGAGTGTTCATGGAGAAGCCCCATTCTCTGTCCAGTCCTGCTCGCACGACCACTTCGACATTCAAGTTTTCCACCCACCCGGGGCATACACATAGCCAAGCAAATTCCACTCTGTTTCAGAAGGATCCAGTAAAACCTACCTCCAACACTACAGGTAAAGGATCCTGTGGTTCTTTTTGACAATACTTGTAAAACATGCTGTGGAATATTGCACACAGGCCAACCACTGTTGCACTTGTCACTGTAGGCCCGTTGATGACGGTATTCATCTCAAAATTGGAGTTAGGAGTCTCTACCCCAATTTACCGATACTCCCTTAATGCCAGTGTTGCCTCACCGTGGAAGCTGTTAAGCGTAGAACATGGAGAATTGTCAACATTTCAGGTCAGGAAACAAAACAAATTAGACAGGACTCACTATGTGTCAATAAATGAGCCCTAATCACTTCATGACTAATCTTGATTTTCCTACTAGGCGTATAATCAACGTCACAGTAACTATAGCACCCGGATGACGGTGTGTGTGTCCCATGTATATCGGCCCAATCCCAGCTGGATGATCTCATCTCATGCGTGTGACCCCCACCACGGGTGGACCTATGATTTCTCTTTCTACGTGGCATCCTCTCAGCAACAGAATAGCAGGTGAAACTAAATGAGAGCTGATTGAAGCAAAGCATGCATGAATCAGTTTAGTTGGTGGATTTGTTGTTCACAGGCAAGATGTGCATTAAATGTCACCTCCAGGAGGCTGTACTTTGCCCAGCAGCGGCTGCGACCTCATCCCAGCAGGGTGTGTGCCAATCCGCCTGGCTGTGGAATCAGCTTTGGGCCTAACGGACCCACAAAGGGTATCTTTTATGTCCCCATCCCCAGTGGTGAGTGAGGAAGCAGTGTGTCAGAAAGCATTGGTTTCTGCTTTGGTTTTAGCATGTGTTTTAAATGAGTGCTGATGAGTGTTTTTTTGTTTTTGTTTTCCTATTTTCAAAGATCCTACACTGGCTGCAAAAATGAAGCATTCATCCAAAACCTTTGGCTTCAATCCGTGTTTCAGCGGTGTGTGTGGCCAGCCAGCAGTGCGTCCTCTTGTGGACACTGGTGCTATGGTGTTTGTAGTGTTTGGAATCCTGGGGGTCAACCGAACCCAACGCACAGACAACCATGTAATTGGCGATATGGTGAGGTGCACCTGTTTCTGTGTGACACCATAATCAAAACAGCACAACGACAATTTTAATAACGTATTATTGTGGTATTGACATCTGCATAATTCTCTCCAAAGGGCAGTGTTATATTGGATCCAGAATTTGATATTTTCCAAGAGATGGGGCACCTTTGTAAAATCTGTAAAGTCATTAGTGCAAATAAACAACTTGTGAAGCCAGGAGGAGCCCAGTGTTTGCCTTCAGGTAACATTCACAAGACATACAAACTACATTGACTGACAACTTTGTATGAAATATGTCTCTAACTTATGACAGTCTCCTCTCAATCCCAGGCAACAAGCTGTCCTCTATTCTACCTCTTCTGCATCCTGAATGTCATTCTCTCCCTGAGCCCAATCTCCTACCTGGACAACTGTCTCATGGAGCCGTGGGAATGCATGGAGACAAGGTTCGCTGGCTCTCTATGGCCTTTGAGTCTGTGAGTAGTCTACTGTTAATGTTGATACTATATAATATATTTGTAGTACTCAGCAGTGGTGGATAGTAACCGAGTACATACATTTACTTGAGTAATGTTCTATTATTTTTATTTTATTTTTATTTTTACATAAATTGTCAAGGATTTTTTATAAAACAGGTCTTCTCAGCATTTTGTTGCCTCAATGTATCTAAAATGAATAATAATAATAATAATAATAATAATCTTTAGAAAGCAATATCTCAAATTTGTATGTGGTTACTGGTTACACCATTTGACATTTTCAGGCGCATTCTGTATTCATTCTGTATTGTGAACAATGGTGCAAATGTCTTTTCAAATTACATGAAACCAACATGACTATACATTTTACAATGTCCATTTTAGCAAACCTGATACATTTCTTTAAAATAAGATTTAATGGAGTTGAGTACTCTGTACGGGAGGCATACTTTGGTTAGACATAGCATTGGTCCGACATGCGTTGCGGGTTGAGATAGGGTTAAGGTTAGGTTGAGTGCTCTGTGGGAGGTTAGGGTGAGGGTTTGAGATAGGTTGTCGTTATCTGACCAATGGTATTTGTACACCACTGGTATTCAGTGCCATTTATAATAATCTCTGTCTCCTGTTATTCCCAAGACCACATACAAGGGGAAATCCTCCTTTCAGACCTACTCAGACTTCCTCCAATGGGAGACCTTCATCCGTGAGCAACTTGCTGCTCTGCCGCCAACCTCTGCCCTGCAACGAGGTTTCCAGACCTGTGAACACTGGAAGCAGATTTTTATGGAAATTATAGGCAAGTGAAAACGTGACTGGCATGTTGCTAGTGTCGGGCAGAAACCTCTCCATATTGAATTGTTCTCCTGTAAATTAATGCCTACAGTGTAAGGCAAAAATGCTGATCTAAAAGCTCACTACGTGTGACAATGCGTAAAAGGAACACACGGGTAATACAACGGTATACTCAACAGCCTGTACTCTGACAACAGGTACAACAGCTAGGCTAGCATTACTGGTTGGAGCATGCATTTCCAACATGCACCGTTCCTGAGTCGCCGCTGGAAACGTTTTAACAATTTTAACGAGTCTGGTTCCTTAACGGTTCCCTCTTAGCGGTCTGATTCCGTAATGGTTCCCTTTAAAGATTCTTTAACTGTTCCAAATGGACTGTAACTCTGAGAGAGTACAAATGGTTCCATTTGTACACTAAAAATTGTACACTCTCAGAGTGAAATTAAAATGTTTGAGAACCACTAGTATAGTAATTGTATAGCAGACGTCAATCCACATACCAGCTCTGACAGTGTGATAAAGAATTATTCCAGAAACAGTTCCAAATATAATGGAACCGATTCTGTTTCTTCAATCTCGGAACTGGGTTGGAAAAAGGAATGGTTCGGGGTCCCAAACCTATTCCTGAATAGGCCAGTGCCCAAAAGTCTAGTTTTGTGAATTCAATCATAATCTCAGATCCACCATTCAGCCCATCCTACATTTAGTCTTGCCTAACCTATAGAGACCTGAGGACGATTCTAAAAGCCCCTTCTAAAACCCAACCTAGGGGCTCTGAAAACCTTCAACAAATGATACACGTACTGTAGCTCCCGGATTCAAAGGTATAAAAACGTATAGATTGCACCATATACAGTTCCATCCTGGCGTTTTTTAACAATATAGCATAGTATTTCACCAATTTGCACATTGCATGACTATTCTCAGACAACACAGACACTGTCATGCTTTATGATTACTATATGTATTTGTTCTCTGGGATGTGTGTTGTTTGGTCATTTGTTTCATAACTGTCATGTTGTTTTGCGCCTCCAGGCCACCATATTTTAAGGGTGTGCCTGGAACACAAATTGATATTTCTCCCTGGTCTGTCCCTGTAGGAGTGGAAAGTGCCCTCTGGAGTCTGCTGCTGTCTCTGGCCATCTGTGTGGCAGCTGTGTCTGTATTTACTGCTCATCCACTTCTGCTACTGTCAATACTGCTTACCATTCTAGGTAAATGTGCGAGGACCTGGAGTCTGGAACTTGATAGAACTGCATGATAATGAAAACATCTAGTGTTATTTTAGATTTGAGCTATGAGTCATTTTAACCACTTTAACCATTATTTTATACTCTGGCTATACAACTGGAAGTATACAACTTCATAGCTTGTAGATCTGCTATCTGCAAATCTTTGAATAGGCTCTTAAAGCGAAGATTTTAACTCAATGTTTTCTTCTGGGGGTACCTGAAACAAAATATTTTGAGATGGGGGGATCTGTACTCACCATTTGGATCCCTGGGGGCCCCCGGACCAGACGTTGAGAAACAATGGATTCAATGACATCCTACTGTAGATGTCCTTATTTCCCTCAGTTCAGCTTGATGGGATTGTAAATAATTGTGAGCTCTTAATTCTTTGTAGGAGTGGTTTGTCTGGTGGTGGCTGTCATGTACTTGCTGGGCTGGGAAATGGGAGCAGTGGAAGCCATCTCTCTGTCTATACTCGTGGGCTCTTCAGTCGACTACTGTCTGCACCTTGTGGAGGGATACCTATTGGCCTGGGAAACCATTCCCTCCACACCGGGACACACTATGGTATGTGTCTGCTCTGTTGACTACGGTTACTCAACCATGATAAGCAATCTGAACAAACTTCCCTCCAAGGGCTTATAATCAGTTTACATAAAGTGGTGTCAAGCTGATGATGAGTCAGTTTTGGTATTTAATAGGGAATGAATTTCCCTGGGAGCCATAAACAAATAGGAGTGGCTCCTTCCATTCATCAGCCTGCGCATTGTTTTTCAGGGCCTTGCAGCAAAGAGGCAGAGGCGGACCCTGGAGGCAGTCAACCATGTGGGCGTTGCCATAGTGTCCAGTGCTGTCACCACAGTGATCTCCACAGTTCCTCTCTTCTTCTGCGTCATAGTGCCTTTTGCAAAGTTTGGCCAGATTGTTGCCATTAACACAGCTGTCTCCATCTTGTTCACACTGACTGTGACCGTGGCTATGTTGGCCAGCGTGGCCCCTGGCAGCTTCACCAGACCTCCCGGGGCTGTGCTTAAGGCCAGCCTGGCTGTGATGTTGACCACAGCACTGGGAGCTGCCCTGTGCTGGGCAGGAGGACAGCTGGGGCCACAAGCCTGGAATCTAATCACCGTGTAAACAAAGCTCTTGCTCTGCCAATGACAGTCAAGCCACTGCTTTACCTCTCTTCAGTAGAGGTGGACCAAGAGGACAAGCTGCTAAATGCTGTCTATTCTGTGAGGGTTGGGATTGGGGCAGAATGTCAGATCATTAACATGTTGTACGTTACAACTCAGAGATGTCACAATATCTATTCTACAATTACAAACTTCTTGTACTGTAATACGTTATAAGATGCCGATTACAAAGTAAAAATGTTAAGCTAGTGTTGATAAGACAGTGGACTCAAAAAGTAAAATCCTGTAATTCAAAGTAGTGAATTATCATTTTTGGGTTGAGTATGTGCCGTTTGACGTACTTCTCTGTCAGATGCTTACTTCAGCCTGGAGGCGGAGATGACACATGTTGTGTTGATATTGGGAAGTGTTTTTATGAGTCAGTAACTGTTCTTTGACCCGAGTGTTTGACCGACAGTGACTGAACTGCACGTTGACATTCATAGTGTTTCTGATTCATCTGTGATTTAAATCAGCTAAAATAATGTTGAGACATCACACAGTTCATTTCTCTCGTCTTACTTCATTCCTTGGATGTGATTTTTCAGTATTCATTGGTAGAAGTTGTAACAAACCTTTTGTTAAATGTAGTGTAGTGTAATGTTTAAATATGCTGCTCTCACACATTTTTAAATGTATCATGATGCCAGTACACTTGTTCTTAAGACTTGGATAATTGGCTATGCCAGTACATTACATAGTGCATCAAGTTGTTTTCATGTATTAAGACCTCTTCAAACTGTTTAGTTTTGGTGGAGGAGCTCCTGGCACATGGCCAGTTTAATTTGATGTCAGCTTCTCAGGTGTAGCCTCTGCTTTTACTCCACAACCCTTGACAGTACTTACTGTGACACACACTGCTCTTTCTCCACTACCCTGCAAGAATGTCAAACAATAACAGTTTGAGAGGAGGAGTAAGACAGTGTTCACTAGGAGCAGTGAATATTGTGTGTGCATTACTTGTAAACGTAAAATAAAGAAGGCACAGAAAGCCCCAGGTCTTTTCTTGTGAAAGTATTGCCGTCTGTCTTCTTTTTCTCTGTATGCACATACAGTAAGTAACACAGTATAGTAGTGGAACGGGATGAAGCTGACTGGCGAAACATCACCAGTTAGCTAATGCTAATTGTCTCCACCAGGCCACAGGTATGTTTTACACCCTGTCCCAGATGCATTCTCAATGGCAATAGCACACGTAAAATTTATAATGGGGGTCAATGGCAGCTATTACCACGTCAAAAAACGTTCACCTAGAAACTCCATTCACATTTTTTATAATTCAGCTTACTGTGGAGACAGTGACACATGCTGGAACTTTTTATTTTGAAATGTTTTGTAGTTTCTTTTTTTTTTTCTATATATTTTTATCCCACGATTTTGTAACCCCTTTTTTACCCATGTGTCAATTGTCTAATGTGAGCCTGGGCTCTACACACCCTCCGCCAAGAGCAACGGACTTGAACTCATGCTTCCTTCATGCATGAGTGTCCAGGTTGCTCCTTTACACCTGACAGAGGGGAGTCTCCCTGGTTGGACGTAGCGCGTGGAAGGAACACGTTATTCCAACCAGTTCCTTTCCCCTCCATCAGGCGCACCAGCTGGCCAGGGGAGGTAGTTTAGTGACCAGGATTACTTGCATGTTTTTTGTGTGGGTACCTACCCTAGGGGACACGGGGAGAACATGCAAACTCCACACAGAAAGGCCCTTTTGCCAACCCTGCCTCGGGTATGGGCACTGATGACGCGGAGGAGGAAACACGCCGCCGGCACCCACAGCGTCCCTAGTGGGAATCAAACCCAGGACCTTCTAGCTGTGAGGCGACAGCACTACCACTGTGCCACCGTGCCCCCTCAAATGTTTTGTAGTTTCTGACTTGTAGGACTAGCAGCATGCCAAAGTTTGTGCTATTCCCATTGAGAATGCAATGGGCGTTTAAGTTAAATAACTCCCAATGCATTCTCAATGGGAATAGCACAAACTTTGGCAGGCTGCTAGTCCTACATACTACACGTAGAAACCCCATTCATACCTATTTAGGTTCATCTTACGGTGGACATGTTTGCCTGAAAGTGGATCTTTGAAATGTTTCTTAGTTTTAGAAATATAGTGCTTTCAAATTTGAGAATTGTATAATGGGGGTCAATGGCAGCTATTGCCACGTCAAAAAAATCACTTTCACCTAGAAACTCCATTCAAACTTTTTATAATTCAGCTTACTGTGGAGACACATGCTGGAACTTTTTATTTTGAAATGTTTTGTAGTTTCTGAGTTATTTAACTTAAATGCCCAATGCATTCTCAATGGCAATAGCAGAAACTTTGGCATGCTACTAATACCTACATACTTACACCTAGAAACCCCATTCAGGCCTATTTAGGTTCATCTTACGGTGGACATGTTTGCCT
>OOFJ01120964.1:0-11950 GCA_900323375.1 Benthosema glaciale | reverse complement strand
AAAAAAAAAGGGGGGGGGGGGAAAGGCAGTAGTTTAGGGATAATGGGTTTAGCATGGATGAAAATAAAGCCCACTGTCTAATACACTTTTCCCCTCCAGTGAGGAATACTACACCAACAAGACGTCCATCGAAGAAATGAAGAACGTGTTGGTGCTGACTATGCCAAACGATAGGAACTACACTGCTCTGGCAGCAGACAACATCACGGTGGGTCCTGCTGCCATCAAGTCATGTTGTGCTGGGAATACTGGGAGAGGAATGATGTGTCAGCCTGGGGTGCAGATATGTGCAATGTATAGGTTTTAAACACCCAGATTACCAAGAATTAGATTGGACATTTTAACGAAATGTTGTCCATTCAACTGTCACCAAGATGAGAGATTTCTTTCTGTAGAGCTCCTATGCCACCAAAATGTGGAACACCCTACCACCAACAGTCATTAAGACATGTGAATCCCTTGACTCCTTCAAAAGCTCTCAAAGGGCACCTACGGTCGGCTACAATTCGAAACTGGCCTGTGTAAAATCTGATTCCACCCACACACCCACCTTTTCCCCTCAATATTTGAAAAAACATATTTTTTCTTTTCCCTTTTACCTCCACTATGATTTCCCGCTTTTGGCTATACAGAAGTGCATTTTTGTACGTATCTAAATGTTTTGATGAAATGAACATGGTGGGCCGTAAACAAGTCGAAATGCTTTATGGTGTCGCCAACTCACAGTTAACAGTCTTTGTATTGAGTTGTGCTTGAAATAAAAGGTTCAGTCAATCAATCAATCAATCAATCAAGGTTCAAAATGACCCACTTCCGGTTTGTTTGTAGTTGGATAACTATTGTGTTGTCTGCTGATAATTGCCTGGGAAAATACCTATAGGTCTGGAGCTTTGGCAGGATGCGTTTAATTCTGAAATAATGATTAACTAATAAGGAAGTGTCAAACTCATAAAAGGTTTGTATTGACTTACAATCAATGGGCACAGCAGTGAATCATGATCACAACAATGAGGATATGTCACCTGCAAAAATGCAGTCTTCATATCTACTGATCTTTTGCACTTAAGTGGTAGTAGACCGCTCTCTCTCCCTCCGCAATTCTCCAAATATGTATTTACATTTTGTATTTGAGGCATGTATCACACAGTTTTATTAATACTTAATAATTATTATAATTATAATTATTACACACACACACACACACACACACACACACACACACACACACACACACACACACACACACACACACACACACACACACACACACACACACACACATACTGTAGTGTATACTGTCCATCTGTGTGTCTCTGCCCTGTGTCTCACTGTCTCCTCGTCCATCTTTCACTCTCTCACTGTGTCTTCCTCTAGATGAACGACTACACAGCAGCGTACCATGACTCGGCCCTGCTGCTGGGTGAGGTTATGAGGAAGATCCAGAACAGTGACGCTGACCTGGAACACATGGAAGCCATCGACATGAACTACTTTAGGAACATAACCTTCAACGGTAAACGGTCAACTCCTCAGTGTTAATTAGAGAGTGAGAGAATGGAAACAGAATAAAGAGACCGGGAGGGAGGAGTTTTGTGCGACACGCACACACACGCACGCATGCCCGCACGCACGCACAGGCCAAAAATATCACACACAATCTGTGGATAAACATCCTGAACTTTGACTCTGGTAGGTCCAGGGTTATATAGGGTTAAATCCCTCAGGGTTAATGTAACTGAACACCATTTCTGCATGATGAGGCTATGCTGTAATTGTGTTCAGGTATTGCCGGCACCTACAAATTGGACAAGCATGGAGACCGGGACGTGACCTTCTCAGTCATTTACACCACAAATGCCTACGAGGTGAGCTCATTTATGATTCTGAATGATGCAAACAGTGTTCAGAACATCAGCTGATTTTCTGAGAATGCTTGATGATGAGGATGATTGTTAATGTTAATTAAAAGTTATTGGAGAGTCTGTCAGAATCAGTGGTTTCCAATGGTGTTGAGGGCCAGGTGTATGCTGAAATGTCGCTTTAATTAAGTAAGATTTTGCAGTATTTGTATTTTACTTGAGTTTTTTACAATTTACAATACATCCCAGATCCAAATATTACTTTTATGCCACATCTATTTGACAGCTATAGTTACTATTTTTTTATTTTTTTTTAATACAAAAATCATATACTGTTTCATTCTGCTTTATTTTGATACATACTTCTCATATTTTGTTCTAGTATAAAAGACTATTTACTTTCAACACAGAGGACAACGTTACGAGACTGGACAATAACAACCCTTCCTTCATCTGGGGGGCTGCACTTCCCAATGACAAACCATACAAGGGTACAGGTTATACACACACACACACACACACACATGCACGCACGACAGTGAGTCACTCCTCTCGTGAAGCTGCCCTCATTAACGAATGCCCTCATTAACAGAAGATAAGAATGATATCTACGACCACTGAACTCCACAGTGAAGTGTTTTGAGACCAGACTCCAGAAGATTACAAAATATATTTAGTAATCTCTAGATTAAACTGGGAAATGTTTCAATTTCTGGACAGATAATTGGTTTGGAATGTGGGAGAGTTAGGGACACACATTGCCATGTCGACAACCAAAGGATAGACTGCAATATTAATATTAATTCTCATAGTATTATTTTAACACTTACCACCACTAGTACTACAGTTGATGTAAGTCAGTCCCTCTTTTCACAAGTGATCTTGGGTAAAATCTACTTGATGGCCAGGCCAGAACACAAAGATTGAGACAGGGCAGCTCTTTGACAGGCTGGAAGATTAGCTGGATGACAGCTTCCTGCATGTTCTCCATCTTGTACTTATCTGCAGTGGTGGGAAAAGTACGCACATGCTTTAAAGTATCAATACTTAAAGGACAGGTCCAGAATTTAAAATGTACTTGAGTAAAAAAAAAGTACAAAGGTATTGGCATCAAGTTCATTAAGTAAATGTACTTACTTTCCACCATTGCTTATCTGGACTGGGGTCTGACTATAGGCTCAGGGTTAGGGTTAAGTCCCTCTGGGTTAATTTAACTCAGAAAACAACTGAACACATTTCTGCATGGTGAAGCTTTTGTCTTATCTTAACACGAGTGTTCTCTGTGGCCATACACCATCAGGCCTGGAACAGCATGACATCATCGTCCTTGTGTTGGCTATTACCGTGGTAGTGGTGGCCACCATCGCCTTCATCTTCTACAGGTCAGAAACGACAGTGTACTGTGCCCATATACCCATTATTATCATGTTTGTGAGTGCAGGTGGTGAAGCTACTGTATGACCACCCTCGAGCATGGCGCTAGAAAATCCTCACATTGGGAAAATGTCACGTACTGAAGTGGGTATTTTGATTAATGTCTCTTTACTGAGACTGGTCGATGAAAGCCACGATTTTTGTTTGGGTTTTTTTGCAGACAGAACCGGAGAGAACGTTTGAATAGGAAGCGGTGGTTTCACATCCCTGCTTATGGCATCACACTGCTGGAGAGCAATGAATGCAACGTCATCAATCTCAAGGTACAAAAGTATCAGAATACCTTTCCCTTTACTGGTAAAATATACCCTGCACATTTCAACAGAATGTTAGCAGGAGAGTGCAAAACACGGAAAGATCAACCATTCTAAAATACCAATCTAAAATATCTAAAACCACATATTACACACATAAAGACCCTAGGAAAGCTCTTTTCATCATACATCCTCATACATCACATTCCGTGCTCAGCCCGCTTTCGGCGTGCTGCCCTGCATAGAAAACAGTCGAGAAATGACAGAGTTACGGTACTTTAGGAGTACCTGGGGGGTCCCTGGGGGGTCCCTGGGATGTCCAGAGTTCCAGACCCTCAAGAACACGCTCAGGTGCCGGCTGGGTTGGGGTGTGTCGGCCCGTGTCTTAAACTGTCGAGAAATTACCGAGTTGCAGTGTTGTATGTTTTGGTACTCATACACGGAGACATACATACATACATACATACACACATTGCTACGTAATGGAGCGGTTACCATCCGCTCAAAAACAGAATTTGAGAAGATGTTTTAAATTGTTATGTCCTCCCCCACTAGATTGACGACGAAAGGAAAAACAAGAGCTACAAGATCCGCCGTGCACTCTACGATAAAAAGGTAAATGGATAACACCTCCTAGTACTTTCAACAGGTCCAGTAAGTGATAATGTGTCTTTATATTGCCTAACAACTTGCAGCACACATAATGTTTTCACGCCAAACAAACTCTAGAGCAGTGGTTCCCAAACCTTTTCATGTCAAGGACCCCCAAATTGACATTAATTCGCCTGCGGACCCCCATTTGAAAAGATATGCCCGGGACTGCCATAAGAGCAGATTTTTACAGACGTAGCAGTGATTCTCACAGACGTAGCAGTGATTCTCAACCTGTTTAATTTCAAGGACCCCCAATTTGACATGCGGACACATAAGGGTCCAATTGGTTCCAAACTATCATTTAGCTGGGGACCCCCTGGAACTCCCTCAAGGACCCCTGGGGGTCCCCGGAGCCCACTATGGGAACCACTGTTCTAGAGTACACAATCTGATTACACCGATTAGCCTATAGCTTCAGAGGGGAGTAATTAACTATGCTACTATAATACGTAATTCTCCACTAGCCCAGTAATCACAAACAATATAATACAACAATATAAGCCTGTTCATTTTAAATGATACTGTTGAGTTTATGTGATACTGTCTGTTGCCATGTTTACAGATTGTGATTCTGAAGGAGCTGAAGCACTCAGATGGAGGTTTCAATGAAAGCCAGACGATAGAGCTAAACGCAGTAAGATGACACGCACACACACACGCACGCACACACGCACGCACGCACGCACGCACGCACGCACGCACGCACGCACACCACGAAATGTGATGATTTGTTTGGCTGAGCACGGAATGTGATGATCATAAGAGCTCCCCTCACTTCACACAAGTGTGATGTCCAGCTTTAGTGTGCGTGCAAACACAAACATTGTCCTACACAACATATAAAATACCAATGATAATGAATGGGCATTCTTGCGTGTTTGTGTAAACACAAACATTGAAGATGTTGTGAGGACGCAAATTGCGATTGGCCGGATTGAGATGATGTATGAAGATAGGAGCACCCCTCACTTCACACAGGTTTGATTTTTATCACTCTCTGCAGCTCCTGGCCATTGACTATTACAACGTGACTAAGTTTTACGGCACCGTCAAGTTTGATGAAGGGGTGTTTGGAGTGTTTGAGTATGGAGAGAGAGGGTCCCTTAAGGTATGTAGTACTGTTTCTGTATGTGTCTGTGTCTGTGTGATCTAGTCTTCCAGTCTGCTCAAATAAAGACATAATTGTGAGCATCATTCATTCATCATTTTCAATGGATGTTGGGTCTTCATCTCAACCATTAGTTCTCTCTCTCTCCTCCCACAGTATGTGCTGAATGATAAAGTATCGTATCCAGAAGGGACCTTCATGGACTGGGAGTTTAAAATCTCTGTTATGTACGACCTTGCCAAGGTAATTAAGACATTGACTCTTTTGCTTTTGTTCATTTAAGGTTCAGTAGTTATCAGAGAGATCATGATTCTGTGCCCAGGTTGTGTGTAGCCTAGTATTTAGGATCTCTAGAAAACATGTGCTGTACTGTACCTCTGCAAATCAAATGTTGTTGTGGTAGTCTCCCTGTGTGCTTTCCTACCGTGTGTCTCGCTGTGTAAATCTCCTATGCAGGGTATGTCCTATCTCCATGCCAGTGACATTCAGGTTCACGGACGCCTTAAGTCCACCAACTGTGTGGTGGACAACCGCATGGTAGTGAAAATCACAGACTTCGGCTGTAACACTATTCTCAACCCTGCCAGAGGTAAACACATATTGTAACCAAGATACAAACCAGATACAACAACACTTTGGGCATGAACTTAGAAGTTTCTCTACTCATCCGACTATCCAGTCCATCCAGGGTCCAATTCTCTTGTCTCCCTCTGAAATACCATACAGGACATGCAAAACCAAACATTACCATTTAATCATATCTACCCTAGCATCGCTATTCCATTACAATAGGCGTACATCAGCAAAAATAGCAGCAGATGGGGGGGGGGGGTCATATCTCCACGCTGGTCTTGGAACACCTTGGGAACACCCAGGATGTGGCTAATGTTGGCTAATGTTGCCTAGAAAAGGGAAGTCTGGGAACCTGATTCGCTCCATATAGTTGACTTTATTTTTTAGACTGACAACCGAGATAGGAAAAAAAGACGATAAACAGTGCGAGTCAGTCTGGATTCCAGGCTAGAAGTATGGAGCTCTCTGCTGGAACTGTTGCAGACTCCGGATAAGTGTTTGAAGATGCATGGATGGATGCATGGATGGATGGATAGATGGACAAAAGACAGGGACCTAGTACAGACAACTGGGGGACTGGGATCAGAGTACTGTATACGATTTAAGTGGTTTCTAGCCCTTGCCCTTCTTCTGTCAGAATTCCTTCTCCTTTCATTCATCCCTCCATTCCCCTCTCCTCCTAGACCTGTGGACGGCTCCAGAGCATCTGAGGAGACAGGGAATCTCCCAGAAAGGAGATGTCTACAGCTTTGCCATCATTGCTCAGGAGATCATGCTCAGGAAATGCACCTTCTACTCTGAGTTCTACTCAGACCGTACCGGTATATGCACGTGCGCGCACACACACGCACGCATGCATGCACACACGCACGCATGCACGCACGCATGCACAGATAAATTGTTGCCAATTCCGTACAGAAATCCATAGTAGTTAGTTGTTCATTTAGACACAGAAGGCAGTGTACATTACTAGCTCGCTCTCCCCCATTAATCTGCTGACACGTTAATTCATGCATACTCCCCCCAAGTGCAGTCTGTCTCTTCACGTTCATTCTCATTCGCTACACAAGCTAACTCACATACGCCCTCATACGCACAGTGAATCTCAGATAGTTCATTTAAGCAGATTCTATGGATTGTATGATGTGTGATATCTTAACTCGTGCAATTGAAGGTTCAGTGTTATTATGTTCATGTAATAGCTATTATGCGCTGCTCTGTGGGTTTGTGATCTCAGTGTCATGCTTGCGCAGGTAATCTGTAGTATCAGAAGACCACCAACCTCAATGCAATTGTGGTTAAATGGTTAATCCCGAGCTGAAGTGTCTAACTGAAATAAAATGTTATCTACTGTTCTTTGTCTTGTAACAGAAAAGTTGTCCATGGTGCAGTATCCAGGCCTTGAATCCTACTTCAGGCCTGACCTCAATTTGGAGACTGCATCAGAGAAGGAATTAGAGGTGAGCTCTCATGTTGCATGCATATTATGTCATGTGTCTGAATGGCCTTGTCCATGTGTCCTATATTGTAAAAGCACTATCTGCAAATGTCTACTGTCTGTTTTCTAGGTGTTCATGTTAATAAAACAGTGCTGGGATGAGGACCCAGAAAAAAGGCCTGACTTCAAGAAGGTGGAAAACTGTCTTGGAAAAATATTCAGGTGTTTCTCCTCTGTACTTTTATGACTCATCTGAATTGGACTATTGGAAAAGTTGCAAACAGTCTCAGTCTGTCTGTGAACAGTATAATCTCCGGCACCGTTGGACCAATTAGCGTGAAACTTTGCACGCCTACTCCCAGTAGGCCAAGGAAGATCCTCTGCCTCAAATGTTTCAAATCGGCCTCATGATGGCCGCTTCAGGTTTCCCCTATAACTCTTGAACCAGGCCATACTATTGCAATATCCCGAAAATTCGTTTTCCCATGGATTCCTCGGCTCATGACGCAACTCCCGACATAGGCCATGCCCATTTCCACAATTTAGTATTTTGTTCAAAACACACTTTTTTGCCACTACTCTTATCTCTGGGGTCATGTGATCATGATGTATCAGACAGACCTTCCACATTTTGCAGGCACCAGGTCGGTTAACCCGGCCTGGCAGAGAACTGTGCTCGGAGGAGCACATTTTTCTAGTTGAAACCTCAGTTCAGTCGGGTGATATACAGTAAAACGTCCATTTGCCTTTATACTGTTGTGTCTTCTTTCTACTCTCCTGTCCTCTCCAGTACCCTGCATAACCAGGCCAATGAGAGTTACATGGACAACCTAATCAGACGTCTGCAGATGTACTCGAAGAACTTGGAGCGCCTGGTTGGAGAGAGAACGGCTCTGTACAAAGCAGAGAGGGACAGAGCTGACGAGCTTAACTTCATGCTACTGCCTCGGTCAGTTTAAACTAAAGGGAAAATGCATGTCTATTTATTTGAGGAGGTGTGATAGGAACACGCTGTTTGCTCTGCTCTGCATGAATGTATGCTGTAGATGCAGCATCCCAACCTCATTGAGAGCAGTGATCTTCATTCTCCATGCCAGGCTTTGAGCACATTTAGGTCCTTCCACAGACATTAATGCATAATGCATAAACTACATAATGTAATTTCTGATCTAGGCCTATTTTATCAATGTATTTGCATAAGCGTAAACAAAACCCCAAGGTCTCAGTCTCCTGGTACAATATGTGAACAGAGATCAGATTCTCAACTCAATCCAATAAAATGGTAATAGATTCTGATTCAAAGTCACGTGGAGTTGTGACGCAGGACTAACTGTAGGAGTTAGCAGCCACAATGGAGTATAACACACAGGGAATCGGGAATTGGCATAACAACTAAATTGGCATTACGACTAAATTGCGGCGGGGGAAGATAGATACAGATAAAAGCAACATAATAAGTCCTGATCAGACTAAATAACCTGTCTTTCTGTCTCTCTAGCCCGGTGGTCAAATCTCTGAAGGAGAGGGGCATAGTGGAGCCGGAGTTGTATGACGAGGTGACGGTGTATTTCAGCGACATCGTGGGTTTCACCACTCTGTGCCAGTACAGCACACCTATGGAGGTGGTGGACATGCTCAACGACATCTACAAACACTTTGACGGAATCCTGGACCACCATGATGTCTATAAGGTAAGTCTGGAGCTCTAAAGACAAGAATCACAGGTGTTATACCCCCCCTCCCATCTTCACATAAGCACTTCATTTGTCTTCATCCTGTACTCACTAGACAAGCCTGTCAATCCAATCCAGAACTAGCCTGGAAACCAGCCCAAACTGCCACAGGAAAAAAAAGTCCCTGGGCAGTGATATTAGTCTGGTCCATGCCAGGCTAGTCCAGAACCATTCCACCGACCCAGCATCTTGCTGTCCAAACAAGTAACCCAGTAGTTTTCTTTTAAATCTTCAGTTTTCCCTTGCTGTTCCTATTTGAATCCCTCAGGTGGAAACGATAGGCGATGCCTACATGGTGGCCTCTGGGCTACCAAAGCGTAACGGGAACAGACATGCGGTGGATATCTGCCTCATGGCACTGGACATCCTGGCCTTTATGGGCACCTTCCAACTCAGACACCTGCCTGACATACCTGTTTGGATACGTATCGGTGTGCACTCAGGTGAACAGAAGAAATACCCCTGCATACATACAGACAATTAACGCTGTCCTAGACAGCAAAGGGTTTTTAATCAGCGGCGGAAGTATTTTAAGTGAATTTAGCAATACTACAAACATACTCTGTTACAAGTAAAAGGCCTGTATTAAAATCAGTTCAAAAGTATTGGCATCAAAATATACATACCAATTTTATCGTGGCACTTGAAGATATGAATTTAATAAACTCAAAAGTAATCAAGTAATCAATATTTTCCCCACCGTTGTTATATGATTGTATCCTATCTCACACCCTGGTCATCATTTGTCCGGCAAGCAACTGTGATCAATGGGAAGCTTTTTGTTTGTGAGACAAGAATGATAAAACAAATAATCATTTTTGAGCGAGTGTTTTGCAGACAGAGAAGGTTGTTCTCAGTTGTTGTCATCATAGCCTTGTAAGTAATCGTGACTGTAATGTATATATTTGATAAAGGAGAGACTCAACTTGTGTGTGCGTGCGTGCGTGCGTACGTGCGTGCGTGCCTACGTGCGTGCGTGCGTGCGTGCGCACGCATGTACGTGTATGTGTATGTAGGTCCCTGTGCAGCAGGTGTGGTGGGTATTAAGATGCCTAGATATTGTCTGTTTGGAGACACGATCAACACAACATCTCGTATGGAGTCGACAGGACACCGTAAGGATCCCGCAACTCATAAAAAGCGTCTCACGATACAAACTGAAATCTTTTACCATAAAATATTACCCTATACCTTTAATACAATGCATTGCTTTATTCCATCCTATATCCCCCAGCCCTGAGGATCCATGTCAGTAAGCCTACTATTAACATCCTACAAAGGACTGAATGCAAGTTTGAATATGAGATGAGAGGAGAGGTCTTTCTGAAGGTAGAGCTCAACCCTGTACCCAAATCACCTGATTTTTAACCACTTGGGCCCTTACACGTCCGTAACTCTGAGTGTACAAATGGAGCCAAATGGGCCCATGAGGGTCCATTTGGTTCCCTTTGTATATTCTATGGGGGTTCACTATTCTTATACTAATTAACTGGACCTGAGGTTTTTCAGTCTGTACTCTGCACCATATATTTTTCTTCCTAATGTTTCCCCCCAAATAAGCTGTGGTTCAAGTGGTTAATGTATGTACATTTGTACATGAATCATGAATTAATGCGTGCCAATCAATATACAATGTGTCAATCAATATAAAGAAGACAAGGAAATAAACTATTGTGTGCAATGTGCATGTGTGTCACCACAGGGCAAAGGCACAGAGACCACTTACTGGTTGACGGGTAAAACGGGTGAGGATTACGACCTCCCAACGCCACCAACGACGTAAGTTAATTACCTCTTATGTCCAATTTAAGCCTAATTTAAAGCTACACAATATAACTTCTGCTGTGGTCGGAGGTGGTATCCCTACGCTTCCATTGAGACATGCACTCTGGAACTAAACTCTTTCCTATCCTCCCAACACACACACACACACACACACACACACACACACACACACACGCACACACACATGCACGTTACACACCCAGGGAGAACGTCCAGCGACTGCAGCAGCACCTGGCTCAGATGATTCTAGAGTGCTTGGAAGAGCGCCCCCGGGTGTCCATGGAGATGAGGAAGACTCTGTCCCTGAGTGACCTGGAGTCAGCCGACTGTCTGCCTCGGAGGCAGAGCAAAGTGGAGGCCAAGGAGCAGGAACCAGAGGAGGAGGAGGATGTCTTTGACCCACCAGAGTATCTCCATCTGGAGCAGGAACCTGCAGCGGAGGAGCATGACCCACCAGAGTACCTCCATCTGGTCTCTGTGGAGAACACACTGAGTACTTTCCTGTAGACTAGAGCATACAAGCGCGACGCCTTTTGAGCTTGTAGATCGGATATTTTTGCTACAACAGTATACAGGTATATACAATGTGGCCCTCTGGAGTGAGTGTGGAAATATAGTGGCCCTCTCCATCGTCAAAGTTGCCCAACCATGGACTAGAGCCTAGTTTGGAGCTGGGTCACATGCGGTGGTGGGAAAAAAGTACCGTACTTTTGCTTAAGTAAAAGTATCAACACTGCAATGTAGAAATACTCTGTTCGAAGTAAAAGTCGGGAATTCAAAATCTACTGGAGTAAAAGCACAAAAGTAGTGGCATCAATATTTAGTTAATGCCCCAAAAGTACTCATTATGCCGAATATCCCATTTAAAGTTTTCACATTTATAAAGATCTTTAGAAAATAGATCGGCTATCTTCAAATGGACGAAATGTATATGCTAAAGTGGTTACTGTATGTTTTTGTAACTAGTAAATAAAAAAATCTGACCTGTCTGAAGTGAGTGGTACTGTACTGTACTGTACTGTACTGTACTGTACTGTACTGTACTGTACTGTACTGTACTGTACTGTACTGTACTGTACTGTACTGTACTGTACTGTACTGTACTGGCTCTC